>CM052154.1:7099637-7114208 GCA_028455555.1 Augochlorella aurata | reverse complement strand
ATGCCACCTCTACACCCGTCTTGCCTTCGTACCATGGATGTTGCTAACTTTCGGCAAATGTCAAAATCAGTTTTCTGTTCCATCTGCACGATTACTATTGATTTTTAAATATTCTTTCGTTGTAAAATATATCTGTTCTTTTCCAATCGAGAGGGTGGAATCATTTCTGAGACAAAATTTATTGTTGGAATAATTGAATACTGAGTTAATTTATAGTAACTTTATAATTTATTTCATTCGTTTTTTTTTTTTACATTTTGACAAGCATAGATTGCATCTTGAGACAAAATTTTCGAAAATCTGATTTACGCCACAGTGATTTTTAACCAACTCGTGTGATTGTTTTTTTATATTTCGTGACTTTGAATAAGATGAGAGAATTAAGTGTCTTGCAGTAGATGAGTTGTATAAAATTGTATAATGAAGCGTCTAAAATAATAATTGTAGTTAAAAGGTACCAGCAATAGAAGCTAAAACCTAGAGAACTAGCTTTAGGCACACCGCCTAGTTCTATCTAGCAATGTTTGATTCGAGAACGAAAGAGAACCGCGAATGTCGGCGGCGAATCGCGCGGAGGGTATCAGGATCGTCGATACGTGTTCCAGGGAAATATTTACCGCGTCAAATATCTATCACGTGATCGAGAGAAGGAGGCGCGGACGAAACAAAGAAAGGTGACGTGACGATTCTTCCTGATTCCGAGGGACAGGGGCGGGGAGACACGGGAAGCGATATCGCGCATACGTATCCCTCGAGGGGTGCGATGGTTATTTTTATTTATGAGGAAACCACCATGAAAAGGGACCCACCGCCGGGCGACAAACCCCGTGGCAATCTGTTGGGATTTCCACAAGTTGAATTCGCTTGGTCGGCATGCCCGGGGCGTGTCAAAACTTAACGATAATCGTGTTTCCTTTTTCTCGTTCGACCCGCTCCGAAATGGAATTCCGCGCGCGGTACCTTTCGATTTGCAAATTCTATCACTTCATTAACTTTCACCGACCGTTTCATTGCGGCCCGTTTAACCGGCGACACGCGGTCCGTGCCGCTAATTGAAAGTTTCGCCGCGCTGGGAAATATTCCTGTTAATTATTATAATGTCCGGCGTTTCGGTGGCTAGCCAGAAAACGCTTCGGTATCGAGCCGCGCGCTCCTCGTAGGATTTTTAATCGCCGATCGTTTTCGTGTCCCGTCTTCCGGTTATCAGTCTTTCACTTCATTTTTTTCACGTCGACTTCCTCGCTTAGCGGACTTAATAGAACCGTCTTCTGGGTTCCAAGCTCACCTACTTTCTTGTTTACAGGAGAAAAAACCGTGATCGATAGAAGGAAGCATATTTCGTCCGCACTTATCTTCGCTCTTCCTTCGCGCGACGCCAGAAAAAAAGGGACTGACAAATATTTCTCGGCGTAATCTCCGAAGAACACTCTGTCGTCCCACGGAGTCCACCCTGCGACGAGATAACCGGGCTAATTAATTTCGCCGTTAATTGCCGCTGAACACGACTGCGTCAGCATTAATTAGCGCGACTCATTATGCTTCTGTAAATCTTCGGTCCCCGGTAGATACACTCTGTGTTACCGAGACCTATAACTTTCGGTGGCAGCCTCTAAAAAAGTCGAACATGTGCGCCTTGGTGTCCTCTATCTACGGAAAATTTAGATTACGATCGACGATTACGGAAAAGCCGGGTGACACTTCTTCTGTCTCGTTTCCCCGTGGTCAACACCTGCGTGCACCGTAATTGGAAACTTCGAGCGAACAAGATCGTAATTATAGTTTCGTTTTAATTATTAGGCAGGCTTGATCGACGAGCTTTTTATCTTCGCGTAGTTGAACAGCATCCTAATCTTTAGATGCAAACGTTTTAATAACCTCGCGTGACTGCGATGTTAATTTACCCATTTAGTGAACTTCTCTCACCGAGTTCACGCGAATTCACACCTTATTTAGAATTAAAAGCTACATCATAACAACCATAACAGACATAAATTTTCTTAGTTAATTCATCTTTCTCTGGAATCTTTATTTCTAACAAATTCTATAATTGCATCTGTTTTCATTAATAAAAATATTTTCCATGAAAATACTGTCGACGTCAAATGCATACACGAGTCAAAAAAATGACAGCAGCATAATTCGATCGAAACCCTTCTGCCATAAGAGTGCACTGGATTAAAATTTTCTTTTTCTTCAAGAAGGTTAGGGTATAATATTTTACATACTGTACTAGATTATAGTATACGCTGTTATATTATATATAATCGCTGCAGGTAACATAGAATTTTTTCAGATCAGTTTTTATTCGACACTGGATCAATCGAGCACTAGAGGTTACTAGTTTGTTGGCAGTATACTCGAATAAGAGTATCAAAAATCACAGTCATTATCAAAACCGATCCGATGATCGGTGTCTAGCACCTCCGAGCTCCGCGTTCTCGCCGATCCTATCGCGTATGAAATATTCGCGGAAACTCCGACAAGAGTTCTCGCGCGTCTCCTCCGGATCGCGTGCCCGTAATTGGCTCCTCGCCAGCTCCTTTCCTCGAGCTTGGAAACCGGTAACGAGGTGGAAGTTTTTCGAGAAAGGAATCCCTCACTCTCTCATTTGCTCTGTCCCTCCCCCCCCTCTCTCCTTCTCTTTCTCATTCTCATATTCTCAGTTTGATTCTCTCTCTCCCTCTTTCTCTCTCTCTCTCTCTCTCTCTCCCTCTTTCTCACTATTATATTCTCAGCTTGATTCTCTCTCCCTCCCTCTCCCTCTTTCTCACTCTCATATTCTCAGTTTGATTCTCTCTATTCTCTCTCTTTCTCTTTTTTCTCTAAATTTTTTCTTTATTTGTCTTTCTCTTTTTTCTCCGTCTTTCTCTTTTTTTCTCTGTCTTTTTCTCTTTCTTCTCTCTATCTGTCTCTCTTTCTCTCTGTGTTATTCTTCTGTTTCTGAAGTTTCCAAGTCTCTCCCTCTCCCTCTCTGTCTCTGTCTCTCTCCCTCTCCCCCTCTCTCTGTCTTTGTCTCTGTCTCTGTCTCTCTGTCTCTCGCGGCTATCGGAAAGCTAACGTCGAATCGGCTGCGGTCCGCTCCATTTGCGTTTCGGTACACGGCATTATGCGGCGCGTTTGCACGTAGACCCGGATAATTTAATACCGGTCGGTATTACCGTGGGGGTTGCCGAATCAGCCGGGAATATGGAAATCGGCGCCGCGATCGCTCCGTACCATGGAAAACCGTCTCACGGAACCCGAATGGATATCGTCGGACACGGACGTTTCATGAGAAACGATTTTCCTCGATGATTTCCTTCCTTGTCACAAATATCAGACAAAATTACACGTCTCGACCACCATACAGAGATTTGATGGATAATCACGCAAAGTCTGCTTCAAAATTAAAATGAAATTCTAAATCTTGAAAAAGTAGAACCAGAAATTCCTCCTCTTGGAACGTCGGGTCAAGGTTTAAATAATTTTATAGCTACTTTATTTATGAAATATTCGAGTTAGTGGAATTTGAAGTTTTATCATTATTTAGTTAAATTACGTCTTTATTTTATTTAGAGACCAATAGGGGCACTGATAAAGTGGGTACAATTGTTTTGGAAAAATCTGCAGCTTGGAAATAATATAATATTTACCATTTTGCATTTGATAAGTTTTTAATCATTTTTCTATGGTCAGTATGGTGATTTTTAATTCAAACAAATCTGTCTGAGATTTCGTTCAATCTAAATTGAAAGTGATTTTAGGAGAGATACAATTTTAATCTAAATTCAAATGATTTTATAAGACTTCTATCTCAGTTTAAATTTATAATGATTTTATAAATTTGAAATGTCTTTATAAGAGATTTATCTTGCTCTAAATTCAAAGTGATTTTATAGGAAATACATCTGAGTATTTTATAATGCAACGATTTCATTGTCAAATTTTTGAACATGTAGATTGGGTACAAAAATGATTCTGTGCATAGAGAAGACTTTAATTCTAATATTCATATATTCTACTCGAATTCCATTCGATCCAATATCCTAATATTCATAACAGAATCATCGGTCGCATAGTCAATTCGAGAAAAATCCACGAAATTCCGGCGAAGACAGTAACGCATCCCGAATACCATAAACGTGACAGGCGGCAATATTTTCCACTCAATCGAATGGTCCGATTATTCTGCTCTGATTCCTCGACGCCAAAGTGATCTCAGGGTGGCATAAGGAGCTGGATCATTCGGCACAGCACAACGTCATAGTCCACTGTATCGAATCGTAGCTCAAAGTGGTTCTGATCCGCGTGTAATTCGTATCATCGGGGGTTGCTATGGCTGTGTACGGCCTGGCCAGGGGTTGCTGGCGCCTGGCAGGGTTTGAACGCCGCCATCTATCCTTCTATTTGTTAGCGGGCTTAGCAAATCACCCCAACGAGCTTACCACCGCCTCGAACGAGGGTGCTAAGCCGTGCCTTTTGCGCGTCTAGTGTCTACGAGCCGTCTCCTTCGCAATATCGTCGCTAATTTCGGCTTAAGGCCGCTGCCTTGGCGTTCCGGCTTTGACGCCGGCGTCGATTACTCTGGAAAATTACGAGGAATTTCGCGGGATCCCATGGATCCTCCGCTGCGAACACTCCCCCTAAGATCGCGTATATATTTTTATTATCGAACTTCGGAGAAACCGTCTGAAGGTCAATTTAATCGTAATGATTAAACTACGGAGGATTTACGGTAAAAGTCTGTCGGCCAAATGCAAAGGAGTAGAAATATTTAAAGAATTTTTCAATATCGTTGTACCATTTTGAACTTATTAAAATGATCAAGAATGAAGATAAATGTCTAGCTGCAGTACCGGAATTGGTGCAGTGAATTATTTTGCATAAAAATGACATTGTTGTCACGAATTGATATAGTTATTAGTCACAGACAATAAAGATTTTACAGTCATTCGTTTATTGCGCGTCAAATTCCTCGGTATAATTATAACTATTCTGCATTTTATTATTGCACAAAATAGGTTGTGAAACAAGAATAATGGACATAAATCAAATAAATTGAACTCACAAATTAAGTTCAGTTCATAAACATCTCCAATGCATACTAACTTAACAAAGTGAAATAAAGTAACGAGAAGTAGTTCTTTCAATTTTGATTAATACAATCTCGCTGCCTTCTATAGTAACGAAGCAAAAGAGCATAATCGTCGAAGCAAAACGAGCGTAATCATCGAAGCAAAGCAGACACGATCATCGAAGGAAAACGAACACGATCATCGAAGCAAACCGAACATAATCATCGAGGCAAACGATCCTAATTTAACCATTATCTACTCGAAAACGGATGAGCTCGTTCGACAGACATTTGAATAACCGCTCGGTTACAACGTTCCGAGGTCAGCTTAAAAACGAATTGAAAAATGTGCAGAAGATTTCGCGGACGGGTAGGTGGGTGTATAGAGCCATAATTCGGCAGTCGGTTTCGGCGGAACAAATTCGAGGCAAACGGGTCTCGCGGCGGGTCAACATTCGTATTAATGACCCGCGCGGTCGTCAAGACGTTGCGCCGTAAATCGTCGGAAATCGTAGCGTCCGCGGACCCCGTGCTGCCATTCCTCTTATGGGGATCCAGTAAATCAGGCCGTAAAAAAAACCACGGAATTTCACGGCGCGGAAACCTCGTGGATCGGAGCGGCATGGCAGTGTGTCGGGTGGCGCTCGGCCGCCAATTTAAAGTTACAAATTCGGCCATAAATGGAGGGCGTTCGAGGCGGTTGAGTCACACGTACCGTTTAGAAAAAAAAGCGAAAGGATCGAGAGAGGTGACGGGCGGAACAATCGGCGGCGGGACGGAGACGGGAGCTTCATAAAGCTTTAAAAAAACCGGGAACCGTGAAAAGAGGGAGGGAGCGGGTTGAGGAGAGAGAAGGAGGCAAGTCGAATTTCCACCCTCGGCCGACAATCGAGCTCGTATTTTCCGATTAGGGGATGGCATTCACTTATAAGCCATACCATAACACTTGTTCGCCGGCCGTTATGAGCCCTTACAGGCCGCGCACGAGGGGCGAGGGCGTCGCTTTCTCCTCCATCGTGTTCCCGACGCCGCGACGCTGCTCCAGGGGGACAGATTTACGGCCACCTTGGGTACTGATTTACTCGAGGTTACTTACGAGGTGGCTGCTGTCCGAATGGGCCTCGTTGCAACCCCCGGAATACGCGCCACGAACTGCGTGCTCAGACCACATGTTCCTTCGTCGTTCAATTTTCGAATCTGTAGTCTCTTGGACCCAGCAGGACCGTGGATATTACAGTGGAACCTCCGTTATGCGAATTAATTACGAGACGGAAGTGTCGGAGAATTTTTCATATGACAGAACGAGCAGCTCTCAGTTTGATTTAACACTAGATTTACGGAGAAATAAAAGCAGCTCTTTTGTATTAGTTTATGAAAGTGACAATGAGACATTTGTTCTGATTTTTAACGAGTGTTATTGTCCTAAGCAACACTCACATTGAATAAATAACTCATAAATGTATGTTACGATCTGAATAATTGACTACTTGTACGTAATCATATATTATTAACTTATAAAATATAATATTCAAATATAAATGTAAATTCCTGCTCTAATCATCATTCAATTATACAAAATTGAACAAAAATAACCCCTCACTCACTACATTGTTTTTATTAAATCTTATTAATAATAATCACTACACTGCGAATTTTTATTTAGAATAAAAATTGTCTACATTAAGTGAAAGGTGATGCAATTACTGAAACTTTTCACTAAATTAGCAGTGCCACGGTGGTACTTTTAAACTGGTATTTTCCATTTTGCACTCCACCTACTAATTTTTGTCATAAACGCACAAAGTCCGTAATCTAATAATCATAAATTCAGAACCTCGACTGATAAAAATAGCCGCACGCCAAGAACCGAAACCTGTAGAACCGTTACGCTTTCAATAACAAATTAAAAAGCCTCTCCAATCGATTCGCAGGAGGGGGGTGGGTGTAAATTCGGAGGATTCCTTCCCGGTTAAGGGATACTCGGCGCGCGGGGCGAGGTGCGACGGTAGACCGAGAAGAAAAGAGGTGACTAGGGTGGAATGAAAGGATGCTCGTAACAAATGGTCGTTTCCTCGAGGGGTGCCATGCTCCAACTCGTCTAACAAGGTGTCGGACGCCCCGGGACGCTCGGCTTTCATCTCGACCGACCGGGAATCGACTTTATCTTCATCTCGATGCCAAGACTCACGCCGTGAATCCCGAGTGAATCACGTACTCGAATTGATATTACCGCTGGATTCCGTCTTCTTCGTCGTCAGGTGTCTCTATCGCCGGCCGGTAAATTATGCCCCGACATAATCGATTGTCCTTACACCTCGGCCATTATTGCGGCTTGATTTATTTCATTGCCGGATTAACGCTAATGGCGCAACAATGTTTCTCCCCCCACCCTACTCCTTTCTAATGCAAATGCATTACTTGTCGATTCTCGTCCCAGCCGCGTGATGCCCGCGTCCAGCCGTGTGAACTTTCGAGATTCACCGTTCGTTGATTTTTCATCGCTTTATCCATCGACTGGCACGATTTGTCATTGCGCGGGAATATTTCAAAATATTACGTAAATAATTCCCGGCATGACTCGGGCGAACAGCGATGGCGCATGCACGGACGATCTTCCTTGATGGAGACGTTCGTGGTAAAAGAATAAGACTGTGATTATAATAATGGTTATTGTAATAGTTGAATCGATTGATCAACTGCGTTCAATCAGCTGCGTTCAATCGGTTTATAATGACTCGAATAGTTTTTTAACAGCTGCGTTAATTGGCACTCTTTGTACGTTAATAATTTCTTCGGTCGAACGAGTCGATTTATGCATGGCATCGTTTACTTTTGTTCGCAGATTTTTATGGCAGGATAGTCAAATTTTTCAAAATATATTTTCGAAGATAGTAGAATTAGCGGTGCTATTGTATCTAGTGCAGCAGCAATAAGTGCACAATTTAAATACTCCTTCGAGAATTGAAAGAGTCAATTTCGAAAGTTCTCACTGACATCCTAGTCACTAAAAATCTACTAAAATAACATATAAAATAATAATAAAATAATTTAAAAAATCAACTAAACACAGATGTCATGAACTTCATTGAAATTTAAATAAAATTCTAAAAATCTTCCCTTTTCATTTATTAACATTTTCTTATGGATTATCAATACATTACAGCAAATCTTGTCATACAATAAATATAAATTATCGTCCTCCTCTAGAAATCGATTAGCGATAAAGTAGTAAACAGCTAAATATTAAATAATAAATAAATATTAAATATTAAATAATGTGACCGTCCAGAATATCTTCCTCGTACGAGTCTATTGTAAAATACACTCGATCAGCTCATTATTGCATAAGCGTTAGCCGACTCGTTCATGCGAGATCTCCACGAGTTCTACAAGAATGGCCAATTAGTCACGCCGAAAAATCCGTGATATTGAATAGGTTCTGGTCGCTATCATTTACGGCTGATATTACAAACGAATTTACAGCGCGACGGCTCTCTAACGTGCCATAAATTCCGAATCAAGCCTAAAGTCGAGCCGTTTCTTTCTGCGGTCGGAAGAAGACTGCGGCGTGGACGAGCTGGCCAGTGAAATCATCGCTGTTGCAGGCGATCATCAATAGCCGCGATGGGGCTTAAATACCACAATAAAATTCGCCGAGCAGGCTGACTGAAATGGCGTACAGGGCAAGAAAGGAATGGCAGAGGCGAGCTTTCTTGCCACCGTTTATTTTAATTTCGTGAGTACGCGGCACCGCCGGCCGTTCCTTTGTTCTGTCCGGCGGTGCCGCGGTTTTATTTCTCCTCTTCCTCATAGTTTTCCTTTTCATCCTTTTTTTCACCGGGTTCACCACACTCCGGGAACAATAGTTCGCTACACCGACAGATGTTATTTTAAGACTTAAATCACCCTCTCCGCTCGGTTGACGTGCAATTATTCATCGTCCATTCGGTTTCATTCGCTTCAATTCCAGGCTACGGTCAAAGTGAATTTTATAGGCTCTCGGCGGCCGATCCGCGAACAATCCTTTGGTTTCTCGGGAAACGAACGCCTCTCCGATCCGTCCGAAGCCGGCGAAAAATTACGTGTTTCCAAACTGTTCTTCCAATTACCCTCTTCCATTTATAGATCCCTCGGCATTGTGTACGGGATCGTATCCTGTTGGAAAGTTCACGTGGTAGACTGTAAACTGCGACCTTTAATTAAAGTTCTTCGATTCGATGTTGATAGAGATATTAGATGCTGCGATTTTTATATTTCAAATTAGATCCGGCCATCGCCGCTGAACGAGAACCATAGGCAACGAACGGAACACCTCGATCGAACTGTTTTCAAAGCTTCGAGGACACTGTGACATTTAACATTTTGGTATAATTTTAGACGGGAAGGTTGCTTGTTTTTATAGATATTTACGGTTATTTTATTTTTTCGCTTTCTTCGACCGGTTCCATAATTATAAGTGTATAGCCACGTGGAACTTTGAGGTTATGTGTACTGATTTATCAGAAAGTATTTTGAAAGTATTTTTGTGTTAAAAAATTATTAATAAATTACTTTGAACCCACATAAACAACTCTGATTGTAGATAATTAAATTGTATAGATATTGCTAAGTAATAAAAATTACTTGAGTCATTTCCAAATAGCTTTTAACATTCAAATAATTGTAGGACAAAGATTAGTAATAAATAACAAATAAATAACTCTTAAATAATAATTGCGCAAGAAGTTATCGACAATATCATCGTCGCTTTCGAGGAATATTCGAAGAAATACCCGACCGTTCATCTCCGCAGTGAAAGATCCTATTAGAAACCCGACGATCGATCTAGAAATCGATATCTATAAAAACCGCCCGAAACTACCCTCCGCGAGGCGGCAAGAAACGCGACGAAGCTGGCGCATAAACCAGTCGGTTACAATTACGAAAGCTCATCAATCACAGCTTGCAATTACGAGCAGCAAACAAAATACCGCTAAGAGAGAATAAAGCCTGCTCTCATTAAACCTTGTAAACAGCATCCATCTCTCGGAGCAACCCCTTGGCCGCACGAAATCCTCCACACGGCTCCCCTCGCCCTTCGCGTTATGAAAGACAGTGGTCAGGCAAAAGGAAGTGGTAGAAAGGGCCGAGCGGTCTTCTTGTTCCTGTTGGTCCTTCTCTTTACGATGCTGGCCCGAAACGCTTTTTCCCGTCAAAGAGAACGAGAGCGAGCGCGCGCGCGCGCCGACCGCGTACACGCTCGCGTACAGAGGAATAACAAGGATGCTCGGCCATAATGAAGACCTCAAGGCGCCGCGCCTCGGCGATAATTACAGGGAGCCAACCTTACAACCTTCTAAAGGCTTAAATGTTAAACGTTATACGTTCCGGCACCACTACGGTAGCTTTTATGCCCCGGCAACGCGCGGATCGCCCCCTTTCCCTCCTTACCGCCGCCCCATTTCGCCATTTACCCCCGTGCCGCAGCATCCACCGCCTACAAACGAGCCGAGGCTCGATTCCCATTTCTCAGGCCGACGCTACCCGAACAATAAGCCGTCGCCGACGACATTCCGTGGATGCTGACACCGCGACTTTAAGTATAGTTTCACATGTAGTCAAAGTGGAAATACTGTAGGTCAGAAGAACTGTATTTCGTATTTTCAGTTAAAATGCCTCCGACCGAAGGGTTAAATTGGTTACGCAGTTTATTGTAGGCATTTTAAATCTAATAGATACATAAATTGCAATGCAATGTTAATAATTTCTTTGATGTTAATGATTATATTAATGTATGCATTCATTTACGATCAGTAATCCATAATCGAGGAATGAATAATTTATTTATCTTGTAGTTGGATGAGCTAAAAACTGTTTAGAATTGTTACAACTTTTAGAATTGTACAACTAACGTAATACGTTAAAAAATTATTTTATGATTAATAATTACTGTTAATAGCGACCAACTAAAACAACCCCTATTTTGATTTATTGCATTATTGATGCCAAAATCACTTTTCGATCAAGAATTATTTAATAATACGTCGTTATTATTAAAATATATATTCGAGACGTGATATATTTCGTGAAATGTGCATGATATTTTTCTGGAACTATTTACGACAGTTTCTTTGGAATATTCATCATATTTCTCTTGAGATTTCAGTATCATTGATTCTTGAAATTTCAATACAATTTATACAAGCAATCTGAGTATAATTTACACGTACCAGAGATTTTCATATGCGATTAACATGTATGTCAGCGTCGTAAGTTCACTATTCTAAGCTACAGAGATGCACTATCCTAATTGGTTGACACCTGTCTCGCGGACGCCTAACAATGCCAGTCAAATTAGCACACCTAACGCAGGGTTAAATGACGATCTGTAGGTGTTAGAGGAGGATTCGACTGGCAGAGGACCGGATGGCTCCTCTCGCGGGATAAAAACGACTTTTCGGGCCGACGATGATGATTGATCGACCGTTTAAAGTGATGAATGGGAAAAGGGTGTCGCCTGCCGAGGGGATTGATAATGAGAAGGCGCTGCCGGAGCTCGGAGATTATCGGCGGCTCGGTGCGCGTTACTTTGTTATTAAAACGCGAGTTGAAGAATTTCGTGTCTTGACGAAGCGGCGAAAAACAGTTCGCAACGTGTAATTGCAGGTGGGAGGTGGGGTGGGAGGGTCATTTCTGCTCGGGAGGAGACAGCATCAGGACTCGAGGACCATTGTAGGTCAAATTGATAATACTTGTTGGAGATGTCACATAATAATTCTAAACGTAATAATTTTTTAGACAAACTTCAGTATTATATATTTCCTAATTTTCATTTTTTCATTTATAAGAGTTAAACTTCAATAATTTTTAATTTCTGTTCTTTACATTTATAAAATTCGAAGTTCAGAATTTTCTAATTTTTGTTTCTTCATTTATAAGAGTCAAAATTCAGTATTTTTAAATTTACCTTTCTTCATTTACAGTAGTCAAGGTTATCAATTTTTTGAATTGTCATATTTCATAAAAATTCGTGACAAAAGCTAAAATAATTTTATAATTGTAAACGTGTCACTACTTCATCTATAAACAAATTCTCATTTCCATACGTTATCTCACAGCAATTCGAATTCAAAAAGAACGTTTGTCAACTGAAAGATTGCTCGGTCTAAAAATAAAATAAAAATGCAGTTGGCCTTAATACTTGCATTCGAAAAATCTGCGCATGCCATAAATGCCCAGAAATCCGCAGTCCTTAAAAAATCTGCAGAAACAAATCCGTCCAATAAACAACGAGTACAAACCACCGTTTCGCAGACCCTCCTGAAAGCGTTAAACAGGATCAGCGATTTTCTTGCTAGCGACCATACGTCGAAACCATAAACTCGCTCTTATTCGATTCGTACGCGAGAACTATAAATGTTTTTCAGCGACTCCTCGGAAAACTGCGATCGTACGTGAAGTAGCAATCCCGGCGGTTCGAGGCTGGCGTGGCTCCCCCGCTTGTAAATCCGTTCTCGAACATTATATTCTCGGTTTCTAACGATCGTCAAAGGCGGTTCGTCGATGGGACGTTCCGCGAAGTGCATCGGGGCGTAGAACGACGCCGCGGTTTGGAGGAAAATCATGTTCCGGCGTGCAGGAGGAATTCGTACGGGCCGCCATATTTCAGTTAAAGCGTGCGGGGGTAGCGTTCAATGCCTCCGCTCGGCGTTGCCATGGCAATTAATTACCTTCATCCCTTCCCGGGGCATAGGTACGCCTATAACGGGTGTACTGATTGCGTTCGAAAGATATCCGAATCTGTCTCGGCGAGAGCCGAACCACGCGCTACTGCAAATACGTTAATTACTGCGGAACTGTTCCCGTGTAAATTACTAATGAGATTTTCGCGGCCGCTCGTAAGAAGCCTCCCTGCAATTTGCAACCCTTCTTCCGTGGTCCAGCGAGAGCTCCGATTATTATACAATTTTCAGAACGGTTTATAGTCTCAAGCTTTCACCCATTGCGCTACAAAGTATTTTCTTTCTTTTATTTCGGGATTTTCTGTAATATTATTTATTTATTTAGTCATTTAATCGCGGTTTAGTTCGCGTTTAGTCATTTAATAGACAAAGGAAAGGAAAATATTCAGTGGAGTATTGAGAAACAAATTAAATTGAATGAAGCATTATTCATGAACTCATGTGAGCCAGTATAATCAGTATAAATATCAGTATAATAAGCCAGTATAATAAGTATAAATATTAATTTATTCGATCAATTTTTGTACATAGAGATATACATTAGAAATAACGAACTATAAAACTAAATAATAAACTAAGGAGCTGTCATCAAAATTACTCAGACGTCTTTTGACTGACGCAGAAAGATAAATACAATTTTGAGAACGATCTATAGTCACTGATCTCGGATTGAAGTAGCTCCGATCATGATCTGTTAATTTTATTATAATATTAGTTTATAATTGACCAAGACATATCGTAGACGTAACGTAGCAGAAATTATTTATAAATTCTGAAAATCAATTGATTATAGGTTCTAAATCGATTTTGAATGTTTAAATTGTGTATAAATATTCTTTCCATTTTATCGCTCCCAACGTTGTCCAATTATTTGATATTAATACAATTTGCATCTCAAAGAATTTTGCGATGAAGTGAAAATGATTACGGGACGCGAAAGATACTAAAAAGAAATGTAATTGTACCAGTCAGTCTAGTGACCGAAGATTGAGACGAATTTTTCGAGAACCTGTTTATCAAATGGCTAATCGGATGGCGTGCCCTGATTTGCTTTTCTCTTTGTATTATTGTGATTCTTTCGAAACACCCGATACAATACGACCAGAGCGAGCACAATCGTGGCTTTCCCCTATAGTTAGTAGCTACTGCAGATAATAGTGTAACTGATAGTAGTGGCTAACTAGAACCTTCCCCCTCGACTATCCGCATCCCTCTTACCATTTTCGACCTGTCCCTTCTCCTCGAGTAATTTTCGGTTTCCCAGAGCTATCATTATCGACCGAAGAAATCGTCCACATTATCTGTCTTCGTATCTTCTTCAATTCATTCCGGGCGTCTCCGTTGGAACTGATGAAATATCTGATCCGTGTAACTGCGCTATCTAATATCTATGTTCCGCCAGGACCTATTAGCCATTAGCAAGCTCCACCTAACCAAGACGTTATGATGTCTTATAGGAACACGTTATGGTAAAAACAGAATTTTATCGCACGTGACTGGACAACGGGTCTTTATGCGAAGCAGAAGTTGTCTGCATCGCTTGCAAGGTATAGGAGCCGAACGCGGGTCTTTTATTTCTTTAATAATTTTAATATGTTGAAAATAATGCAACAATATATTTAGTTTATTCCAGTATTTTCTCTGTTTTAAATTATATTATACTGATTTTTGTCAGAAATGCGTAGAATCCTTTATATCTTTAGTAAATATTGATATATTAAAATAGATTGAAATTGCGAAAATTAATTGTTATATACAGTTTATGTGCAATCGATATAAAACACCTTTTTAAATTAT
>CM052154.1:7083850-7099537 GCA_028455555.1 Augochlorella aurata | reverse complement strand
AAATTAAGAATGTTTAGATGCAACGAAACAGTAATACTTTCAACAAAGACGAGAGAGAAAATTCATTCGAAATGGAATTCCTCGTCGAAGCATTCCTGCAGCGCGGGGTCCGTTAACCCCTTCGATATTTATGTCGCGTGTACTCGTCGTAAAAGGACGACTCTGCATTCGCTATTAAAATAAAATTTCGATGAGATAAAAAAAGCACGCACGTAATTTCAACAGATGTTAGAACACTTTACGGCAGGAATGAAGAAAACATGGGCGCGCGCACACGTGTGTACTGCTTTTGTCGAATAATACAGCGTGGAAATAATTAAGCACACAATGGCTCTTTCCCAAACTGAAATAAGACACTTAAAGGGCTTATGAAATCGCTTGCAAGGCGAAATGCCCTTCCGTTGCCGAGTGCCGGCCGTTTCTCTAACGAGCCGTGTGACAACGCAGTCGCGCCGGGGAATGTAAAGTTTCATAAACAGTTTTCTTCAGCTTTCTCGACACTTGTTTCATCAGCGATCCGCCACGGCGTCCGAGCCGCGTCTCAATAATGGCTGCGGTCTTTCACATCGTCGCGAGAGTAAGCGTAAAATCGTAATCCAATTTGTCTGCGGAGCCCGCAATGGACGCGGCCGAGCCGATGAAGTCGTCGCACACCTCCGGGCTGGACCGAGCGTTTAATCATCATAAATTTCGCGAGGAAACCGCAAACCATCGTCCTACCTTCCGTCGACTTTGTTCCGCTCCTCTGGAACCTGCTCCGGCCCGATCCGAACTTGTCACGACATTCCTCGGGCCCTTCTCAAAACGGACTTTTGCTATTTTTTTACGACCCCTCGGCACCAAAGTGCTAGCGAATTTCGAATCCTTTAGTTGAAGCGGCACTTTGGGCACATTGGAATGTTGCTGGAGCATCAAACTATATCAGGTGTCTCAAATGTCAGTCGCAGTCGAGAAATCAGGGGTTCCCGAGGTTATTTAAAGTAACTTTTTCCTCGGCGCAAACGCAATCCGCGGCTTTGTTTGCGAGAAATTAACGGAAAACGGTGACCAATGAGAGAACTGGGCTTCGTCATCTCGTTGGCTATATGCAGAGACTATTTGTTAATTTTGCCCATTGACGGCTACTCTATGCGTCGGCTCGAGACTAGCGCAAAAAGTAACGAGTGTTCGACCGGTTATCTCTTATTTTATTAGTCTTCCCATTGCCGAGAAGGAAGCTAATTTTACCTTACACCAAACACTCTAGAAAATCTTAACAACGTGAAAAACGAATATAATTACCGTCCTCTTATAATTGCCGCTCGCGCAAACAAAAAGACTCGGCTTTACGGCGTAGAATCGGTATTCAGTCTCGAGAGCCTTTTCATAAAAAGTCGTAATAATACCCCGGAATACCTGTAAAATGCGAAAGAGTAACCTGTAATTAATCCGCGGTGGACGATCGAAGCCTCCAGCAGGTCGCTGACGAACTAAATCAATTAAGACCCACCGCGTTTGTCGGGGCTCGTTCGCAACAGTTAATAACCGCTCGAATTCAGAACACGCGATCGAAACTGTCCGCTTTTCTTCCGGCCAGTGAATCTCTAGCGCCGCTCGAATTCGATCCTGGTCCTTTTTCACCGACGCGTTATTCCGCACGGATCGTAAAGCCCTCGTGATTCGTTTCAGTTCGACGAGACTGCCTCGAATCACTTCTAACGACGCTATTAAATAAATAATGGGCCTGCTGTCGGTCGAGTCGAACGCCTGATTAAGAGACACGCTCTCGCGAAAGAAGGGAACCCATTCGCACGCCGCGCGCCGTGCCGCGCCGCGCCGGGACAAAATAAAATGTCCGCGCGCGAATAAACCAACAATAATTAATGAGAGTAATTTATAGAAGTATAATTAGAAGAATGATTTATAGAAACTCTAATTTGCGAGGGGCAGCCGCCGGTAATTTGTACCGCGGGAAAACGTGTAAATCCGGTTTCGAATGCAGAGAAAAAAAACCGTCGGCCCGAGCCCGGGCAAAAATAGATGTTCCACTTATTTCGCGTGCTCGCGAGCGCCTGCTTTTAAACCCGATATCCAGCGCACAACAGGTTACGACTCTATCATCCTGCACGTACTAATTATTCAGTCATTTCTGTCGCTCCGTCAGCTGGATTTTTGCGCGGCCGGTGTTCGCGCCCGCTCGCCGGGAAAATCGCCGCAAATCATAAACCAGTAAGGATCACCGACGGCTAAGCCGCATTGACGTGGCCACTCATTAACTTGATACATTGTAAATCGTGCGCCACCGACCATTTTGTCCTTGCCGATATTTACTGGACTGCCTCGGATAAATACTTCTCGTTGCGGGCGATTACCGTTAAGAAATTACTGCGGACGCCTTGCTCGGTCGTACAATTGAATTTTTTCCTGTGAGAAAGACGATAATTGGTGCTTCCGAGGCACTAAACTGTGCTTCTTTGTTTTGCCGCGTCGTGAGACAGGAGAGATTTTTAGGTATCGATGGGATAGTTAATACAATTTTTAGTTATTGTTATAGCTGGATGGTGTATGTTTGTTCGAAAGAAAAATTGTCTAAAAATAAAAATAAGGATGTTGTTCCTTTTTGAATAATTTAGTTGAGATTAATGCGACGATTAATAAATGAAATTCTTCCAATGTTTCTCCACCTTGGACCTGTGCATTTCTGTCAGATTTATT
The DNA here is from genome assembly GCA_028455555.1 of Augochlorella aurata. Taxonomy (NCBI): domain Eukaryota; kingdom Metazoa; phylum Arthropoda; class Insecta; order Hymenoptera; family Halictidae; genus Augochlorella; species Augochlorella aurata. The sequence goes on along the minus strand of CM052154.1, from coordinate 7,096,843 downwards.
GCACATTTTTGGTTAACCCTCATACGTTTCTCAAAAATTCACGGAATATCTTTATTTTACGCTTGAAGTCGACCAATTATTTCCTCTTCGTAATCTCTTGCTTTAAACAAATGCCTCAAATTAAAATATAGAGAATTGCGCAATATCCGAATAGAAAATGATGCAATATTTGAACAAAAAATACTACACATACAAAAAGAAGATTTTGGAATATATAAATAACAAATACTGATATCTATAAATGAAAAATGCTAGAGCATATAAATAGAAAATGCTATAACGTATAAATATCTGTGAGAGTATGGTTGAGTAATGCGAAATGTTTAACTTTTGCAGCGTGCTTTTCATTTATGGAAATGTGATTATGATTGGCAGTTAATCAAATTTTTCGCTCGCACTCGCCGCTGTGCCCAAAGTCATTCGACAATCATTTAGCATTTTAATCATCGCGATACTTAATAAGTTCTAGCGTTCCATCGCTAGTTAACGTAATGGCCAGTGAATTTCTGAGGAGCCAGAAGGAACTTTCGAAGTTAAAGCTCGCGGCCCGCGCGAAATAATACCGTCATTTTTTTCCTTCGTTCGCTGATAATAACACGTTCGTTGCGCACCGCGGTTAATTATGAGGATTCTGTGTAATTATACCTTCAGGTAACTTGACTGTCAGTCAATTTATGGCACATGTAAGACTCTCTCCGCCGTGAAAATTAATTGTTTTATTCTGCAACGCCTGCGTCGACCGGGCTAATCGTTCGTTATGAATAACGCATGATAAATAATCCGTCATTTGCAACATCTGCGCAACAATAGCCGCATTCCGGTAAAAAGATCACAGAAATTTTACGAGAGCGTTCGAACAAAAGAATGATTTTTATAGAGCGACAATTTTCGATTGTTAAAAAGCGATTGTCACTTGCCAAATGAAAAGTACTCAAAATCAGTAGAATAATCATTCTGTCTTATATTTTAATGCATTTTTAATTGACAAGAAAACATGGAGTGTACAAGAAAATATTGAATTACAATATAACCTCCATTATTCGAACCATCGATGTCAGAATTCTGCATTTTCCGAATGCGATTCTGTCTTTATTGTCTAAATTAAACTTTTTAATTTGACTTTTTAATTAAACTTTATTGAATAAATTAAACATAGACCAATTTAACCGTATCAATCAATGAAAATGTTGTTTAGCACTTCAATTAAGTAGCTATTATTCGAACACTCGTGTCCCGATTAATTCAATTAACCATGTTGCAATCTATTCGTAGAGTGTGTAAATTACTCTAATTAGGAGTACTATATATATTTAATTTCCTTCATATTTTATTCAAATGCGACACTTATGCAACATACAATTTAATAAGGAACATCAAAGCAATGCAAATTGTATGCAAATTAACTGCAGCAGTTAATATTAACAGAAATAATATATGAACATAACCGGACACGACGTTTCCAAACCACGGAGTCATCGCCTCAGGACAAGAAATAAATTTTCATTATGGGTCGACGAACTTTTGCAGGAATTGCTTGCAGACAAAGCAGAAGCATTAGCCGAGAAGAAGGAAGTCTCGCAGGTTCGAATAAGTATAGACGCGTAGAAACGTCTTCGGAGACGGCGTCCGCCATCGCTAAAAATCTCGCAACGCCGCGCGGCGGTGTAACGCTAGTGGCGTCACCCCGTCACCGTTGGGCTGTAAATTTCGCAGCCACGGACGGCCAAACAAATGATTTCTCGAAACTTTTCCCCGGCAAACGCGCCGACGAGGGCGGAGGACAGGCGTTGAGGAACGCCGCGTCGTATCAATCTAAATTACAAATTCCATCGAACAATAGACCGAGGAACCGGAGGGCCAAGGAGGCGTTAATACTCGTTGCTCGGAGGGAGATCGTACTGGCCGAGTGTGGAACGCGTTAACTTAATTTATTTGTCCTTTATTTGGCTGTCAGCCACGCCGCCAGACGTCTGCCAGTGGCGTAGACACCGGTGCAATCTTCATTCCGAGGAGCGGTCGCTCCGTAATGCGCCGACGCCGGCGATCCGCGAAATATTCCCAGGCAGAGTCGGTTATTAGTTGGACTAATTAATTCGGGGACCTTAAGATCCGGCGATTAATTAATTTCTCTCTAAATTCGAGCCCTTTGTCTTGGTTCCAAACCGTCCTAATAAAAATATCGAACGTCTAAATAGATATTTTATTACGCGAACGATGCGAGGAGATGACGGACATATTTTTAATTATTATAATCAATTTTTAACGTTTGTGTACGAAATATTGTTCTTCATTTTACAAGGAATACAATGGATGGTAAATAACGTGGCTTATTATTTTTACTCTTGATCATTGTAGACGACAAATGCTCACGCGAAGTCGGATTATCGAAAAGTATTTTCCAACTATTAGGTTAAACATATTCGCTTCAACAATTTTTTAGTTTATTATCTTTCACACGCATACACTGTATTATTATTTCTATATGTATAGATCCGCGTAAAAATGAATGATCGTGTACAAAATAAATAATTCGTAGAAACCTTAATACAATTATCGAACAGCAAACTGTTACGTTGTAACAATAAATGGCTACAATAATTATCAATTATGGGGTTGCCGAACTGGATCAAGATGCTCCAAGTTTTTGCAACATGCCATGATAAAATCGCCGGTTGGAAATAACAAGAAACTCGTTGTTGTAACGGTGGTAAGCGATTGCGGGGGTGGCCTAATTTCTTGGTCGCTCCTCGCCGGCTACGAGCTCGCTGCGTAGGGATGAATAAGCGAAAACCCCAAGCAATTTCGCCGCCATAAAAGTCAAGTTCATTCCGGGGCGATAATGCTTGTAATCCAAATATAATTCTTGTCGGAGGGGCGAGACCCGTCGAGTTAGCGCTCTCGACGGGGGTTAAAATCATCCGGGCCGTGGCTGTGTTGTATCCACCGCCACGATTTCGCTGGTGGCAGCGGTCTTTGTGCGCCCCCAAAATCACGGAGGCCACCCCTGGGTTACGACCACAAACACGGTCCGGCCACCCTCCGAAAAGTTTAACGGGAAGTCGAAGGTTCCCGGTGGTTATTGTTGGAGACCTCTTTATCGTGGTTAACTGGATTCCACTTGGACCAAAGTTTCCTTGGACAAATTGTTTAGACCGGAGCTGCCGGAATGGACTGCGGTTTTATGGGCGTTTAATGGATTCCGATTCCTCGTTTGATTAGCGCGCCTTTGACTTCGATAAAGATTGCCATCGACGGCTACACGAATTTACAGCAGCGCCCATAAATTCGGGACGATGCGTTTTAATTTCTGTTGGGAGTGGATTTTGTAATGCTGTTAGTTATGTGTTTAGATCAATTCATTTTTAATTGGATTTCGTTTTCTTAGTCTGAGGCATGGGGCTGTGAAGTTTAAGCAAGGCACAGAAGATTTTTATAGTTTTGCTATTTTAGTGTACATATATTAATCGTTTGTTATTTTAGTATAGAAATATCAATCGTTTCTTACTTCAGAATACAAACCCTATAATCCGCACGACTATGGTTGCTTCAATAAACCCATCAAAAATTAACAGCGAGTAACACGTGCTGCTTTCTAAGATTAACATAACTGAATTTATGTATTCTCTTCGCCAATTTGATCAAAAGGTCTGTCTTTAATTATAATATTTATCCAATTATTTCCTGTGAAAATGTCTTTATAATTAGAACAATTTTAGCAGAAAAATACTTTTGCCCGCTAGTGTACCTCTTAACCCGTATTGAAGACGCATTTTTCGAGTCGATCTCGAAAGTTTCTACGAATATGACGATCCATGCCAGTTTCCAAGGATCGCCGCACAGGATTTATTTTTGTCATCCAGTTGCCAGATCAATCTTTCGATGTAGCTCGAAAATTCAAGCAATTAGCATGCACAAGTAGCCGAGCTGAACGATGATTCATTTCTATTTCATGCTATCCATACGAAACGATCTACCCCGCTTGATACGCTGGAAATCTCATCAATCACTTTTCATCTTACGAAACGTCGTTTGATCTCACTTCTAATCGTACCTTCTAAATCGAGTACCCGTTTACCATTTATTGTGAATCCACATCAGCATAATTCAGGGTGAACAGCGTTCATTGTACTCTGACGTATCTCTTGGTTGTGTATTATTACACTGTATTCGTTCATTCGGAGCGAGTGAACTACAATGAGTCTCGAATAACTTTATTTACTGGCATTTCATCTATTCAATGAGCGCGTTCATACATTTACATTTAAACTGTTCGATCCTCGGCATCCTTAAACAACTGGATTTATTGTAACAAATCGATCAGAACTCGGTCTAGGCTGAAGAATCACTGTAATTATTTAACCGTTTTGTTATCTGAACACTTTTGTTCCTTTGATTCGTTTGAACTGATATTGTTATTGAATACGCTCGTTTTCCCTGAATTTTATTTGTTAATATTATGCTTCTACTTTAATGTAATAATTAACAAATATCTTAGAAAATAAGTCTAGGAAGAAGAACATTAAATAACGCAGGGAATGAATCAAACCTTGCTGCTGGAATATTTTCGACCTTTTAAAAATGTTAAAATTCTTAAATTATAAAGATTATTATTATTATATAATTATTAAATTATTCAAAGATTCTTAAAAATGAGTAAATCTCCTAAAGAGGCGCCACAGTTCTATGAACAATTTTTCCATGTTATGAAAATAAAAATTTTTATTTCATTTCTGTTTGTTGCAATCTGAGAATTTCTATTTTGCATAAAATTGATAACTAGACGTCTTAAAAAAGTACCCCAGGGCTATGAACAATTTTATCACTGGCTGTCCTCTTGAAGGTGCCGTGCCAATGAAAAAGGCAAACAATTCCGAAAGACCTTCGAATTCGCCTCGAGCTCGGCATCCGTTCCAACAGAGTTCCATCTACATCTTCCGTAAACGTCCAGGTCATCGCGTACAGCTCGCCGCGTGTCGATCGATCAAGCGTAGTTGTCGCAACACTTCCAGGGAGCAAAGTCGCCGTCGAAACCTGGAGCCGTTCTTTCATCCACGGGGCACGTGACTTCGTCAACGTTTTGACAGCGTTTAACGGCCTCGTCCATTCAGTCTGTTCGGCATCTTCGAGGGCCTTTAAAGGGATGATAGATGCTTGGCACGCGACCGACACGCCCACGATGCCCGGTCCACCAACCCCCCTGGACCCTGCCGGCATGGGATACGTCGGGTATTTAGGACAATTTATCCGTACGCCTTCGCCCAGCCTGTCTGTTAACACCGGCGGCGCGGCTGCTATCAAACAATTCATATATCTCCTGGCCGACGTCCTGAAATAATAGGGAAATGAATTCGCGCGAAAGATGGAAATCGGCCGGCTAACCGGATCGATCAGGCCCGCGGCCGACCGACTCGGATCATCAGTCATTAGATGCCGTGAGAGATAACCGGGAAACATTGGATGTCGCGAAATGGATTTCCGAAGTGTTCCTTTTCGATCTTAATGAAAATTAGACGGGCTTATCGGCGACCGAAACTTTGCTGGCTGGCTCTTCGGGACGTCTCGGATTGTCGTGAAATCGATTTACTGTAGACTGATTCTAACGGGGGTTGATCGTGACCAGAATTTGGAAATATTTCTGTCAAGGGAATTTACTTTTTCGTTGGGGACAATGTGTCGAGTATTTTATGCATTCGCGTAATAATTACGATTTTTGAAAGATTTATTATTATTTATAGCTCACTTCTCATTCAATAGTTTGTTCTTTTTATATCATAAAATATACTGCGTGATATGAAAGATATATTAGGTTTAGATTGACCGTAACGAAATTGTTGTTATGTCAATTTTATCTCTCTTCTGTTATATAATTAAAAAGTCTCCTGGTTATAACTAGACTGCGGATTTTCATGCAAAATAAAAATTGCCTGCATCGATTGCAATAGAGACTAAATAGCAAGTATATTCTTTAATCAGTTTAACAGATTAAAAATAATACATCAACGATTTCAAGTGCTTTTTATTTTATGAATAAAATATAATAATAATATTAATATAGCAGTGTATTCAATGCACTGAATATAATAATATGGCAGTGCTTCAAGCTATAGTATCTTCACTGTTTCAAAAATATCTTTCCTATACTGTGTGTCTGTGTATCTGCACTGTTTTATGAAATGTTATTTAGAACAGAGAGTTTGTTATTATAAACAACGCAAGAATTACAAAACAGAATAAATTAACAATTATTTTTACATAAGTTGTTGACTTTCTCACAGAATTTTACAACGCGAAATATATCTAAAAAATTGAAGGGCGCCCCTGCTCTGTTATTTTCACAGAAAAATCGGCGTTCTTCCTTTTTTAAGCGAATTGAGTTCGTATGTGACTGCATTACATAGTACTTCATGGATGTCGAATAAATCGTAGTGTCACGAAATCGGACGAAAGCTTGCAACTGCATTACAAGCTCGTCCAAGAGTCGCGGCGGCAAGATACAGCCCGGACATCCGTTAGTGGTTGAACGGTGGCTCGTAGAAGAGGAAACGTGCAGGTCCCAGCAATCCCAGAGCTAATAAATTCGCGAGGCTTTGCAGTGCCTGGAGTGGACGTTAAACCAATATTCTCCGAGAAATTCGCAGACCCTTTCAATTTGTTTTCCATCCGAATGGTTTATTCGTTTTCGTTGTAATTTAGGAGAGAGGCTTGGACGTTCGATAATAGGAAGCGGATTTTTATGCATTTATATGACAAACACGAATCGGTGCAATCTAAAACGAAATGATTAGAAGCGTGTAAAAAGTAAATTGCTGTCTAATATAATTGTTGAAAAAAGAATGAAGCTTCTATCGCCTGTCTGACAAATACAGAACATTATTATTTTCACAAAAATCATCGCGAATCTTTCACACTCTAATTTATAACATTACCGTTAATAGTAACAATAAATTACTAATGTAGCTTTTAATTTTACTTTAATTTTATTGAAACAGAATCTGTACGTATTCTTTAGATTCTTTTACATAAATCTTGTTGTAAATTGTTTCATTCTGTAATCATTTCTTTCCAGTCCTTTATATAAACAAATAAGAGGATACTTCATAAAATCTACTCGACAGAATTAAAGAAACTATTATATTTTTAGTTGTATAAATTCGTGTCAAAATAAGCGATTGCACAAAAATTTATAAACAATTTCTAAAAGCGTTAATAAAATTAACAGACTGCAGACTGTAATGGAAATTTACGTTTTTACAAATTGGAGCAACCTGAGACTCGAGCGCGCATTATTTCTAGTCAAATGGAGCTCTTAAATACAGATTATTGTTACTTAATTCTTAAACGATCGTTACCATAATTTATGAATAATTATATAAGGTTTCAACGGATGTTGCGGCTAGAAGTGCAACGTATTCTAAGCTCATGAAACGGTTATTTGGCTTTTTTGGGGTAAGTCCAAGGGGTAGGTCGAAGAATCGGAAGCCATGGGGGTAAGTGATGCTCCGGAGCTAATAAATTCACGAGATTCTGCAGCGCTCGGGGCGGAAGTTTTTTAATCGCGGCGCATGAAACCGTCGTCTGCCAGAGGCAGCGGACTGTGAGACACTGCACTCTTGGGATAACCCCTGCACTGGCCCGGAGCGGTTGTCATTTTAAATCACTGCCAGCGCGCCGTACAACCCTGATTTTCGGCAGCGGCGAGCCTCAGCAACCCTGAAACCCTTCGCCAGGCCTCGGAATCGCCGGAATTAAATTCCCTTTTGGTTTGTCCTCGGCAAAGTGGGCTTTTTGTTCGCAAAAAGCCCAACATTTCCACGAAATTCCCCGCAAATGTGCCATTTTTCGGCGTGACTCGCCGTGTAAATCAACGCGATACTTTATAGCTACCCTTAAATTGCAACGGAAATGTTCGATCACTTAATCTTCGCGAAATCTATGGTCGTTCATCTCGAAAATCTTTCCGTTTCTTCAACCCTTGGATGACGGACCATTTTCGCAACTGTATTATTCACGACGTTTATAGCCATAATTATTCATAGGCATAAACAGTTTCTTAAAATTGCAATTTAAAAATAACCCAGCAAATGTCCAAGCTTATTATAAATATACTGCAAATATAATAATTCCTGACAAAATTGTTAACAAAAGAAATATCAAAGATTAAAAAATATTTAAGAACTTCGAGGACGCTGTTCTATTATTTAGAAAGAAAACGAGCTATTATTTCTCTTTCGTTTGTTGCAATCGAGGTAAATGATTCGTGCTTTGTATAAAGTAAAATATCGTACCGCGGTCTAGTTATAAAATCAGCCGAGTTCGGAAACGCTGGGCGACGGGAGAATTCGCGAACGGCGGGTCGCTTAAGGATTAAAATTCTCGGCGGAACTATTAATGAACGTTTCACGATTGAAATAGCATTGGAAAAAGTTGAGGCCGGCCATAGATCGTCGGAGGGTGTGCGGAGCGCGTCGCGCGACTTTCCACGAGCCCGGCAGCTTCTGTAATTAACTGTTCGCCGGCCACGACTACCGGGCTTAATACAATAATAAGGCGAAGGTAGCCAGCGCGAATAAATTACCAGCGGAGGGGTTGTATAGCTCCCACGTGCGTTGTATTTACGTGGCGCGAATACGCGCCGGGGACGAGCGCTAATTACGAGGATGAATGAGCCGCGAATGGATGTCGTTCATCTTACTGAAAACGCAGCTTCCTCTTCCGGGCCGACGCAGCAATTCCCCCACCGGTCCCGTCGACTTAAGCCCAATTTGCATCTGTCGGCCGCCTCGCGGATGCAATTAGATCGGAATTATCGCCGCCCGTTTGTCCGCGTGTAATTGCAGTTAATCGCGACTGCTTTACCGGGACGCGGACACCTCTTCGATTCTCGCGTTAATTTCGTTCGCGCTAGTTGATTCGACCGATCCCGCGCTAATTAGCTGGTTAAATGTGCGATTTTTTCTTTGCCAAGGTAGATTTCGCTAATCTTCTCGCATTGCACTTCAATAATGTTTTCGCGTTCCGGCATTTGCCAATTCGGATGGTCTCTTTGCCAAAAATGTTCACAGACGAAATACTCTGTAATTAACCGGCAGATATTAACCCTTTGCGCTCGCTGCGACTACGTGGCACCGTTATACCGCGTACCGAAATAATTTTTAATATTATTCAATTTATGATTAAAGGTCGTAAGACTCGGTTGTGGACGCATTAAATGCATCGGGGAATATAAAATGAAAATACTGTAGACGAGAAGAGAATTCAGCGAAATTTCTCGATTTTTATGGACTTGTCAAATGAAAGATATAATTTGGGGAACTAATGCATTTTTTATAACGAAGCTTTGATAAAATCTTTTACGTCACTCTCGATTTTATCAGTAAAAATGATTGTTTGGAAACAAAGAAGCAATAGTAGTAATTCAATAAAATAAATTCTTCAAGAATGCATTAATGAATATGTACATAAATGAATTAAATATTTATAGAAAACGTGTTAATGAATACGTACATGAATAAATATTTAAAGAACGCGAATCACACGTTCATAAATTAATAAAATGTTTAAAGGACGCATTCATCGCGTAAAGCAAAACTGTTTTGCAAAAGATTTCCATTCTTTTAAAACAATATATGTATCGTTATACTTTCTTTTTTATTCAAATACCACTGTTTTAATCAAATAACTGTTACGTTATCCAAACACACGTGTTTCCTCGATCATCTCGGCAGCTCCGAATCACAAACGAGAAATGCTCCACGCATTAAACAGCTATTGCTGAAAGAATTCCGAGTAGCTATTTACCAAATGATAAATGCTCCTCTCCCTTCGCCAAATATAAAGCGCCGCCTATCCGCAAAAATAGTGCAAATGATTAGGGGAGAATTGCACATGAGGTAACGAGACAAAGAATTCTAATAAGCTGAAAGTGATAAATCGAAGATGCTCCCCGCCACTTGCTCTAGAACGAACAATAGTCTGAATGGAGCCGGAGAAGCAGCTCTCGCCGAGTGAATCAACGTATCCATTAAGCGGTCCGAGAAAATCAATGGGCAGTCTTGACGCAAGATTTACCGTTCCGCTCGGCTCTATTTCCGTTTTATCAGCGTTCGATTCGTTCGTAGATCGGCCGCGATCGGAAACGTATCTGCTAATTAATGGATTCGTAGCTCGAGCGTCATTATCACGCGGCATAATTAATATCTTATACGGAGCGGAACGCGGGGTGGACTCGACCGGGGCTGGAGAGTGAAGAGAGAAGAGATAGAGGAGAACAGCGAGAAATAATAGAAGAAAGGAGAGAGGACGGATGGAAGGGAGGAGTGAGGGGGGATAGTGGGGAGGAGTGAGGAGGGCTAGAAGGGAGGAGTGAGGAGGGATAGAAGAGAGAAGAAAGAGGAAAGATGGAAGAGAGAAGAGAAAAGGTAGAAGGTAGAAGAGAGATATAAGTTGCGAGAGAGAAGAGAGAATAGAACAGAGAAGGGAGAAGAGAGAGAGAAAATGGAAGGGAGAAGATAGAGAAAAGATATAAGAGAGAAGAGAGGAAGGATAGAAGCGAGAAGAGAGAGAGAGAGAGAGAGAGAGAAGAGAGGAAGGATAGAAGCGAGAAGGGAGAAGAGAGAGAGAGAGAAGAGAAAGAACAGATAGCAGAGAGCAGATAGAGCAGAGAAGAAAGATGGAGAAGAGAAAACAGAAAAGAGAAAACTGAAGAGAAAATATAGAAGAGTGTGTAAAGAGAGAAGAGCGGACATAGAAGAGGCAAGACACAAGAGAGAAAACTGAAGACAGAAAAGAGATAAAACATCGAAGACAGAAGAGAGAGGAAAGAGAGATCAGAGAACATAGAAGAGGGAAGAGACAAGAGAGAAAAGAGAGAAGATAGAAGCCCCGTGAACGAGTGACGAAGAAGAAACGCCGCAGCTGGCTCGACCGTGGCAGACTTTAAGACGCCGCTATCAAAGGAAGTGAGGTCGACCTCGAAGATCGTTAATGGTCTGCCGGGCGTGGGACACAGGCTTTCCATAATCGTGGATCACGAAAATACGCCCATTTCTGTCCACCGAGCAACGATAATGCTTGTCCAGCCCGAGGTAACAATGACCGTAAACGATTTATGAATGGAATCTTCCACAAGCCCCGTGAATCAACGGCGCTCCGATAGTCGTCCTACTTCTTTGTCGGAGTCTTTGGCAGTCCGACTTCACGATTCCTGTTCCCCCCCTTTCGATCGGGCTATTAATAATATCTCTCGCAGCTAATCGGTTATTGATAATTCGAGGATTAACGTAGCCCAGCGCTTCTTCCGTCGAAAATTTTTCCTCCGCCCCAATCGGGAGATTGTTAATGTCACTCGTGCTGACCTAATAGAATAGTGTCAGCCGACTGTTCCTCGAGCTATTTACGCGCTGATAAGATCCGGACCGGGATAGGGTAACGAGCTGCGCGGCAGACAGATTGACGCACGATTTTGTAACGCAGATACGACTAATTGGTTACTTGGGCAACGGCCGAAGAAAGGATCTGGGACTATGATTGACTCCCACCCTGTCGTTCACGAGTCTTTAGTAACTGGTTCTGCGGTTGTAGTTCGATTGGCTGTTTTATTCGTGGACTTGTAGTTTCGTTTGAGGAATCAGGGAGCGTGTTCCTCGTAGTTCGATTAGTCGAGCCAGTTACCGTCTCTGGTTCGTTGTCAGACATAATTAATTTTGTATTTGTCGAATCAGGCATATTTAATTTTTGTATGTCCTTATTCTGTTTATTCATATTATATATTATCAGTTATATTATAATACATTATCGGCGCGGTTTCTTTATTTCATACTTTCAAATAAATACTAATACTTCAACAATTGATACGACATTAATTATTATCAGTAATTATTTTCGAATATACAGATTGTAAAGATACATTTGTGAGTTACTTATTTAATATGTAAATATTACAATAATATTTGTCGTCAAAAAATGTCGTCACTAAATATAGTAATTATTATATTTATCACGTTTATTCAGAAGACATTTTAACGACGACAGCAAACTTGTAATAATTCAGATATCCATGTTCGAAACTATATCATAATGTCATATAATACGATAAATATACTATAAAATGCAAATCTTATTTTTCCGTGAGAAACGTGCAAAGCATCGTTCTTCACAATTAATTCCAGAAAGTGGACGCCAGTTCGAGTCGTACCCCCTCCGCCATAAAGCGTCCCTCCACTGCGTTCTCGATAAACCACCCCAATTGGCAAATTCCGCAGCGAAGGAGAGATAACGTACGATCCCATCGTAATTTCGATAATTGCTTGGCGGCTATCGGGGTCGCGAGCATGATCTTTTTCGTCGTGTCCGCGACGGCAACCGCGGAACGAGAATCGCACGGTGTACAGGGACAAGGGTCGAAGATTCGGCCAGATGCGTCGCACGAGGCGTGTCGAATTCCCCCATGGGGCCACGGAGGTGGCCCCCGCATTCCCATATTAACATAGAGATACGGTGTTCCGATGTTGCACGAGTTTCGGCCGTGCAACCTACCCGTTGTATACTTTAGGATGCTCTAATGGAGGCTCGCACGTGGCGCCACGTGGCTCCGGGTTAAGCAAACTATCGATTATGGGATTTCACGCTAAGCACCTATAGGATTACACCCCGGCGATGGACGATAAAGCCACTGGATTTGTTGCTCTTTTGCGAGAGGGAGGGAAAGAGCAAAGATCTCGGTACAACGGTCTATCTGATCGGCGCACTGCTTCCTTGGCTCTTTCCCGTTTGTTCCCTGCGGAGCTCTCCTCACGCCTCCCCTCTCCCCAACTTTGACTTGACTGTGCGAAAATCTTCCCCCTCGGACTGCCAGTCCTGGGGCATCATGTGCTTGCTAACCTTTTGCCAGCTGCTCGAAGAAAGGGATGGAACGCAGGTAATTGCTGAGATGGTTCGGCTGGTGTCAAAGGTGTTGCAGCATCTTTTTACAGGGGTAGATCGACGACAGGTGCC
>CM052154.1:7073238-7083750 GCA_028455555.1 Augochlorella aurata | reverse complement strand
AATCCCCCATTTACCGGAGGCTTGTTGATAACCCTTCTCCGCTAATGATCCTAATCCTAGATTTTATTGAACCGTGCTCCACGTGATAATTTCCTGACCGAACTTTCTGACGAAGACTTTATCGAGAGAGAAAACACCGGCTTTGAGTTCTTGACTTTTAAAAGCTTACCTTCTGCTCCAACATCTGCAAGATTATCTCATCTGAGAATTTACTTATTTATTGTCTCAGTTAAAAGATTATGTAAAAAGATTGCTTTCGTATCTAAAAAGATTCATTTCGAGTAGTATCTCATAAAGGGTCTACATAAAGGTAAAAGGGTTAAGGTCTAAGCAAAGGGTTGAAGTTTAAACAAAGGATTAATATCTAAGCAAATGTTTAAGATCTAAACTGAAGATTACAGTCTAAGCAAAGGGTTAAGGTCTAAGCTGAGGGTTACAGTCTAAGCATATATGGTCGATATTTAAACAAATATTTAATATCTAAGTCGAAGGTTACAGTCTAAGCAAAGGGTTACGGTCTAACCAAAGACTCAAACTCCGAACTCTCCTCGTAAAAAGTAAAATTCCAAAGATTCTAATCACCAGTGAACAAACATAAAGTCAATCAATTTCTGGGTGACTCCGCACACCGGTCGTTGGCCTGCCGCGAATTCACCGAGTGGAACACGGCGGGGTTAGAAAATCGCGATGCAGAAACAACGAAGCAGGAAGTAGCCGAGCAGGGAAAAAGAAAAGGGGTCGCGCGAGATATTAGTCGGCTCGGTTTACTGCTGCTTCATGGATGTATGTCGGACATGCATATCGGAGGCCGTAAGAGGAAGAAAAGGAAGAGCGGGGGCGCGGAGAGGTCCGGGGGACCTCAGCAGGAGATAACGCCTTTGAATATAGCCGCAAGGTCAGCGTGGAACTGACCCCAGCATCCTGCCCGACTGAATTCGAGTTTAATGAATAACTATTGAATCCCGCCTCTATCGCTGCCAATAAGAACAAAGCGGAAGCGGCGGTGAGCTGGAATTTGCCGAAGGAACTCTATTCATGCACCGGCGAGACGTCTGCTTACCAAGAATGATTTAAAATAATCGGCGCTACGGTTCTCCTTTTTGTAAACCAGCAGATAGTTTATCTTCTTACGGTTTGCTCCGTGCTCGAGTCTTAAGTGATTATTAGACTGCGGATCGCATGCGTTCGTTGCAAAAAGTGATCAGAGATACACCGAATATGGAAACATTATAAGAATTTGAGAGCATTGTTGCATTATTTTCAATCGATTGAAGCTATCAAACGCGGTTATTCATGTTTTATTATTACTTAACAGAATTTTTATTCTGCATAGAATTCCGCAGTCTAGTGATTATGGATTTATTATAGTCGCAAGATTATACTGCCTTATCGACAAACTGACACCAACGTCCACCCATTCAAATTTGCAACACATTGCCAACAAAACCCCAGCGTCGCTCCGACTCTTTTGTTACTGTTTTTCCTCGACAATTTGCTGCCATTTCAGCGCGCATTGTACAGGTCCCGATCTGCCCGCCATTACCATCAGTTGCCATTCAAGACACGCAAGAGCTGCCCGAAAGGACCTCCTTCTATTGGTACCGTCGCCGACAGATTCCACTCGCGGCGGAATGAAAGCTAATTGCAGTGTCTCTGAACGATCAACACTTGGCGCAGTGGATAGCTGGTCGTGTTCTCGCAGGTTACGCCCGGCAGGTGTGCGTTATGAAGCGTGGTCGCCGGCCCGTGGAAAATGGCGGAGAGCCTCGAATTCGTCGGTGGGAAAAAAATAGTAAGACGAACCGAACACGGCGATAGGGAGACGGAGAAAGAAAGAAAGAAAGGAAGAGAGAGAGAGGGAGAAAGAGAGAGAGAGAGAGGAAGAGAGGCAGGGTGAGCGACAGAGAGACAGAGAGACAGAGAGACAGAGAGACAGAGAGGGAGGATTAAAGGGAGGGCGTCTTGCGAGGGAAGTAGGCAGGGTAATCTCGATGGTGCCGAGGCATCGCATCGGTGCCATCGAGCCGAGAGAATAAGTATACATTTTATCCGTAACGTGTTCGCCATTACCCTACGACGTCGAAGCCACGGGCTAAGTAACGGCTCGTGAGGGTCGAGAACGGCTTCGTAATGCGATGTGTGTGCAACATAAGTGGCCATCAGCCAACATAAACAATCGCCATGGTAAGTATATGGTGCGACGATACTTGGCCCTCTTCCTCTATCCTCCTCGCGGCGTCCCTCTCGTTCCCATGGACACCATGGACCCTTGAGTCCCTCTTCGTCGGAGCTAGAGCCCGGGAGAGCCGATCGTGGAATCGTACCTCGGTCGTCCTCTCTCGTAGCTGGATACCTGCTACGTATACGGGGCCCCATTGGAGACGGTGCACCGTAATGGAGCCATTATCGCTGGATAACTTCATCATCGGCCATTGGCGTAGGCCGTTCACCACGGGTACTCCTCTTCCGCTCCGTTCACGATCGACCGATACAAAACGATTGCCGGGTAGGCGGGAGGGGTATCTTATCGATGATGGGAATTCTGCTTCGTCTTCGTTCCTTTGCCGTCCTGTACCGATATTATGGCACATATTGAAAATTCTACATAATTTAATGTGCCTCTCGTGGACGGATATGGGTATGGTTCCTGGAACCACGCCGTGTATAATCGGGCCCGATCGCGACTCGACGCGTACACGCCGGATTCCACGGAAAACGGCGATTGTTAATCACGTCTCGAAATAACAAGGACAACAGTCGCTGACTTTCGGTGGCTAGGCGCCCTAAGATCCATCGATCCTCGCTCGGAACAATGCAGCTTTCAACCGTGATCGAGTTTATCGCGGTTGAGTTTAACCCAGTTTCGGTTTCCAAGCGGAAATAGAGAAATGATACAATATTATTATAAATCATTATATCGTCTGCATTAAAGAAACGAATATTTTTAGAATTGCTACACATCATTTACGAATCACTATTATCAATTAATAATTATTCCATTCACTGCTCGGGGTATCATTCGGTATTTAGAAAAAGACATGCGAGGGTCTGCCCCTCTAGCCTCATGCAATATCTTCGATCTCATCTAAATTTCAAAACGAATGCGCGTCGACAAAGTAGAACAAAGACGCGTTTCTGTGAAAAATGCAAAACGTCTCGAGCAAAACCGCGACACCAGAGAGACGCCTTAATTGTGAACAGAGCCCCTCCCGAGCGCCGTTCGTGTAACCTGTTTTCATTGTATCGTCCCCGTGTCGTGTTCACTTAGGGGCCATTCACGCAGTAATTATGGTAACCATAAGCGGCGAGGTCGTGTTTTAATCCAGCAGCGAGCGACGCGGCGGACAGACGTAGCCTCTAACCGAGACAAATTTTCGAAATCTATCAACGGGCCCTGATTAGCATAATTTGACACTTTGCAAGTGGAACGGCAGGTGGCTGAGAGGATCGCCGGTGTCAGCAGCCTCTCTTGGGCCGAGCTGCTGCGAAGAGGGCGCAGCCTCTCGCGAAAAAGTCTAGCAAGAGCGCGCTAAAAGTCGTATCGGCCTGAACAACGTCGTTCCATGCGAACGTCCACAGAGAAGATTGACCACCTTCGATGGTAATGGGGGCTTGATTACAAAGCACGCTCCACTCGGGCCCTGCCCCCTGTTTATATCAATATCTCTCTTATGCGTGCGCGCGCACACACACGCGCGCGGAACACAGGCTGCTCGCAGATTCAACGCAGATTCTCCGCGTTCGCATGATCGCGAACGCGGAGCACGTGTGTGCTCGCGGCTGATCATGATACCCAGCGTCCACGTATAAGCGCTCGTTCACCGGAAACGCTGGATTTCATCGGACGCCGCCGACCGCTATCTGAAAATCATCTAAACCCGTTTTCTCCTGAACGATGCAATCACGATCGCATCGGACCCTGTCACGGTCCATCGCGAGGACGCCAGAACCCGCCTCGAACAAGAGACCATTGAATTGCGCGATCTGTTCCTAATTTTACGACCGGCCGGATTATCAAGTTGTTATCCACGTCGGGACGATAATGTTTTTATTAGTACCGCGTGCAGATCGCGTTCCAGTTAATCATCCAGAAATTCACTGGCCGGTTGATTTATTACGATTCGATGTTTGCTAACGAGTTGGCCGAAGCCGCTCGAGATCTTCCAGCCGAAGTGTCGATGCTGAGCTGCGGACGCCGAATTCTGCGCTTGGTAAGACGGACGAATGCTTTGGTAATTCGTTTTGCATTAGGAGAATTTTCTTCGATCGGAAAATAGAATGTTTATCATTTTTTATCACCACCTCGGACGCTCAATATTTTTAATCAAAGGGTTAATCAGAGAATACAGAGGGTTGATGTACCATGTTTATACGTTCAGTAAGATTCGCCTTAGTTGTACTCTTCAGCTTAATTTTTCATAAATCGTATAATAATGGACAAGACCCGTGATCTAATCTGAAAGAGAAAATTCACACAATTCCGATCATTTATGAAAAGTTTATTATGCAGTATTAAATATAATACTTCAAACTATTTTAACGTTCTTTCAATAAAACAGATTGAAGTTCGAGGTAACAATTATTAATTGAAAACGGAGCTTCCGCATGGCTCAAACCCTTCTTCTTAACTATTTCTGCACTATATAATTATTGTTATCGCATTCATCTTTCATTCGTACTTCCATTCGTTATTTCTTTTCTGACATTGCTTCGCGCTCAGACCTACGAACGCAGGCACAGTATATTTCCATAAAAATCCGCGTTCCTGTAATACTACGGAAGATCTAATCCCTCGAATCCGATTATCAGTAAAAACAGATCCCACATTTTTCGAGACGAAGAGAAATACGGACGCCCATCGTCGCTACGAAATTCTCGCGGAGGCTTCGAATGGAAACACGCGGTCGATCATTAATCACAATCTCGGGCCAGCGATGTCTTCATCAGCGAAGGAAGCGGTCCGCAAGAGCCGGCCATCGAGTTTCCGGTTCGATCTTCGGTCTCGCGAGAAGAGACACCGGTAAAGTGCGGTCGAGGGCGGCCGTACCTCGAAATACAATCCAATCCGCGGCGGATTTCCCGTTGCTAAAGCGTTTCCAATCGACCGGTCGGTATTTTCAGCTGAAACCACCCCTTGGCCGCTCCTTTTTTCGGGGGCGATCGTGCGGAGACGGTGCTGGTGTCGCAGAAACGAGGGTCTCAGCCGGAAAACACCGAGTCAGCACGCCACGGGAACCATTCGCAGAGAACATGGCCGGTGAAATAAAATGTATCGGCTATTTTCGTTCTCGACACCGCATTGGCCGATCCGGCGTTCCACCCTCACTCCTCCGCCGCGTAACTTCCGATCGCTCGCTTTTGTGTCTTGGCATTCAATATCTTCAGTGTCCCCGGTTAAATATTGAACCGCGATCCGCTCGATGCTGGAGGCTAATTTGATTTACAATGATTTTTTGTTACTAATAAGTTCATTCGCGATATTGGTAATTTACATTTATTGTACGCCGAGATTTGTTTAAGTATTAATATTAAATAGAAGGGTGGATTTTTATTTTGATTATTAAGATGAAAATTAAGTCAATGTTTAGTAGACCGTGTTCAAAATCTTTGTGAAGAGTATGATGCGATAGGGGAAGGGGTTGAAGTTCCCATGGGTTGATGGTTTTAGCTCGTGGTTCATGGAAATGATTAAATATTAAAAATAACCATCGTCGATGAACTAAAAATATTCATAGAAATATCAATAGTCAAAATCGTCTAAAAATTGTAACTTTCTCTTAAAATCATTTTATTTTCTCGCCTTTCCACTTTTTTCGTGATTTTCTTAATTCATCGACGACTAAATTCCATGCAGAATAACAAAAATTATACGACAATTATAGCAATTATATCAATTATAGCAATACTATAGAACTCTATTGTCAATACGAAAATTGTATTATTCCGACTAAACCTCCACTAATACCGCCCTAAAGTGTTGAACCACATCACCTAACAGTCATCGAGAGAAAAATTCTGAAAAATCGTTGACATTTCAGCGTTCTAAACCAGGGTCCCCCTCGACGAAGAAAAGGGGGCGAGAGGGAGGACCCGGGTGCAGGACAATGCGAGATACAGATGAAACAGTTGACCACCGTTCCGCTTTTCCCGGCGGCAATAACAGTTCCCGTCCAATCAGATGTCCGGAGGCAGCTGGTCAAGAAGGGGTCCTAGAAAGCTCCGCTCTCGGAAATCTGGCGGGGGACAAAACATTCGCCGCGCCGGCCGCCGCGGAACGTATAATAAGTGTGTGATTAGCATTATTTACGGCCGGTTAACTATTAACCCATAAATCAACCGGAGGACTACATTATCCGGCCGGGTCTGGTGTGCTCGTGTGTGTCCGGTCGCCTCTCCCGAGTCTTCTGCGCCAAGAAAACGGTACCGCACCGAGGTGTGCGGACCGTAGATCGTCCGGCCGATAAGCGACGTGGATTCGTGAGGAGTCAGGGCATCGGGGTGAGAAAGAGAGAAACCGCGAGGAAACAGACGGTGGAAGAGGGTTAGCTAAGCAGGGGAACAGAGGGAGGAGGTCGGCAGCATCGGCGGCCGGCCATCTTCCTCGTGATTTAGGAGGACGCGGTGGTTTCTTGCCATTATCAGTCGCTTCTTTCCCTTCTTGTCTTCTCGGAATCTTGCGCGAGTTTTAACCGGATTACAAGGTATCTGCTCGACACAGTTTTGTTGCCTCCAGAGTTCGACTGCTTGCCTCTGACCGAGGTACCAACAGTGGACGAAATAATGGTAGGTTCGTCTCACTTTTCTGGCATAACAGAGTGCTTTACGTAACATTATTAACAGATTTTTTTTAGAAAAAAGCAGTGGATCGTTAAATAATTTCAACGACAAGATCGCGATTTTCGTTCGCTTGAAACGATCTTTTCTCAAAATCTTGGAGTGCTAGATAAATTTTGCGACTGGATTTGAAATCAGCGTGTCAAGATCTATAGAAAATGATGCACAACAGGTCGTGAAAAATGATCCAACTGCACATGGTATTGAATAAATCACAATCTTGTTGGAATATTTCAAGATTAACATTTTTCAAGATTAAAAAATGATCATACTATATTCTCTTTATTTTTACCTTATTTTATAACATTTCAACTTTAACGTAAAAAGAAATCATTGGTTTCTTACTTTCTCATTGTTCTCCAAAATAATAGAACGTCGGTTCCTACAGTTTCGTCTTCGCGTGAATTATGAACGGATATTTTCCAATGATTTTCTTTTCTTTTCGGCGTTATTTTCATTTGGCTTCAAGATGACTAATCGGCGGGGTCTCTCGGACCCCGTTCCAAAAATCGGCGCGCCCGGTAACATCGTTCGACAGAAATTGGAAAATAGATCGGCGATAAATTTCAATGCCGCCGCGAAAACAGGGATGGCAAATTATTCAATGAAAAATAATATAATTTGTTCCGTCGTGCTTTTACCGACTCCGGCATTGATTGTTAGCTATTGTGCCATACGTCCGTGTTAAACATGACCATTAATATCGACGGGGTGCACAATTTAATTGGAACATACTGAGGAACGTCCGTGCGCAATGTGCTCTAAAGCTCAATGATGGACACATATAAATGGCTAATTAATTTAATTACAACATCCGCCGTTATTACATGGAAAACGGAACGGTTAATTAGTAAGTACGTCACTCGGTAATTTTACTTTTAATGAGGCTCGTTTGCTAAATTATTGATATTGCTGGATTCGTTCAATGTAAACAATTTAATATACCGAACGCACCTTCGCGCAGCTGCAAATATTTTTCCATTTGATAATCAAACTTTTTACGGCTGAATATTTTAACCGAGTCGTCATTGGTTTTTGTAGTCGACGCTACGATTTAGCGATACAACAAATTTTGCAATGGGCAGTAGCATTCGTTAAATCGTGCATTAATTTAGGCTCCGTGATTGTTCTTTAACGCTAAACGTATCACCACTGGTCAAATAACAGGTTACACATTTTTTATTTTATAATTATTGAAATCATAAAGCCGCTTTCATTGGGAATTGTTGAATACATTTCTTCGTTCAATTACGTACTGTTATAAAAATTGTAATTGACATTTTAAATAAATTCAATCTTGTAACTTTTATAAGGCAATTACGTAGCAGCCGCTTTAGCGTTAATATATTGAAATGATAATCTGACGAACGTAGATTAGAAAGCTGCGCGTTATTAATACTTACTTTATCGTCTTTTAAATATTGATGATTAGCAGCTAAGCAATTCTTAATCAATTTCTCCTTTCTGATGCAGCGTAGATATTGAAGTTTATTAACCCTCATTAGTTCCACGAATATTCATTAGACACAACTTTCATTGATTTCGAAAATACTGTACGTTCTAATATTTTCCTTCGTTATACAGACACTTTAACAACAGCAATTAAAAAATTTACATAATATTTGAAGATTTCACTTTCTTTCCGCGATTGCAAAACGATATAAATTTCCACTTGATTCGATATAAAATTAACATAAAATATTCTACTATCACGATATATATACTTTAAATTTATCTTTAAAACTTTTCATTGTATTTTAATTATTATTTCAAATTGTTTATTGTACAATATTACACATAACTTTCATCTTCACCAACCGGGATATTTTGAGTATTAACATCAGAATTAATAATTAATTAATAATATTTAATTCTCAAAAAGGAGTCTACAAAGCTAATTTCTCATGCTTCAACCGCTTTTATTTATTTCTTACTATACTAATACAATATTAAGAGCTAAATCACGTAAGAAAAATATGGCACAGGTAACAGTGAACAGACATGGTGTCCAAAGGCACCGAAATCGAAACGAAGGAAGACGAAAATGCCGTCCGACCGGAGCTACAATTAGACCAAGCGCAAACGAACGAAACCAGCCTCCGATAAATCATCAGTCGCGTACGAGACCTGTGATTGCCGAGTAGAACAGCGGGAATAAGGTATCCTCGCCGAATGTATTGCATTTACATCGGTTTCCGGGAGGTTTCCGCACATCGTACGCGCGGCCAAGCACGCTTCTGCAGTCACCGCAGATCCTCCTAAATAAATTCCCATAAAGCAGCTCCGGCGGCTTGGTCACGTTGGCCCGGTCTTGGCACTTGCACCGTACACTCCCTGCTCCCGTATTCGAGACACGAGATCCTGCCAGTGGTACGTCATTCGCCCTGTCGCTAATCAGAACTAACCGCCGACGCGTGACTCGAATTCGCCGCTTCCCCGTCGACCGTACTGGCGAGACTGGGATAGAGAGACAAAGAGGATGAGAGAGGGGAACGCACAGACGCAGAGAGAAAGAGAGAGAGGGAGAGAAAGAGAGAGAGGAATGAGTGTGATATAGAAACAGAGGAAATGAGAGCACGAAAGACGATGAAAGAAATTATTATTTTTAGTTCTGCGAAGATCATTAGAATTTTTATCAGAATATATTTTTAATTTCTAGAAGATCATCAGAATTTTTAATAGAGTACATTTTTAGTACTTTGAAAGGATCAATGTTTTAACAGAGCACATTTTTAGTTTCTCAATTCTCAATAAAATAACGTCACGCAATGGATGATTTCAACCCCTGGAAAAAGAGATAACGAGGTTAAGAGAGTGTGAGATAGAGAGAGGAAACAAAGAAAAATATAGAGATTCAGAGAGTGAGGCAAAGAAAAGAACAGAAATAGATAGACAGAGAGTGAGAGAAAAATAAAAAGAGAAATAGAGAGACTGAGAAAAGAAGAGAAAGAAAAGAGAAACCGAGAGAATGAAAAAGGAGAAATAGGAAGAGAGAGAGAGAGAGAAAAAAATAGATATGGCGAGAATGGAACGAAGAAAAAAAATAAAAAATAAGAAAGAGAGAATAAGACAGAAAAGGAAATAGAATAAGAGAGAGAGGAAGAGTTGTGCTGAGAGAGAAGAGGAAGAGGAACTAGAGCGCGGGAAAGCCAGCCTAAAGGAGCAAGGTGAAAAAAGGGACGGGTGAAGAAGAAACGCAGACACGTCGTTACGACGCAGCCATCTTTGCATCTCCCTTTCACCAGCAACCCCATTTTTGCGCTCCTGTTATGGCCGTTCCCTCGCGAACCGCTGCTGGCTAAGTCTCCTCCTCGACTTCTACTTCTTCCTCCTAGGTCTAGCCCCTCGTGTTACATCGCCGTCCCCTGGCCCTTCATCCCTCTCGCAGCTCGCCGCCACCTCTTCCTTCCTCCCAACAGCCGTCTTCTTCTTCTTCGTCTTCTTCATCCTCGTTCTTGATCGCCCCGGCAATTAGACTTGCAAAGCAACCGCGAATTCGCAGGGATTCAAACTTCCGGCCGAGTGACGGGGGAGGGCCGATTTCCCTTGATTCCCCCGGCCGCTTGAAAATCGTTAGACGGATAAAGCACCGGCGATTTTATTCCCATCTTGGGAGCAGTGTTGATACCTATCGGTTGAAAATATAATTATTTCATTAATATATAAATTTTAGATAGG
>CM052154.1:7006766-7073138 GCA_028455555.1 Augochlorella aurata | reverse complement strand
ATTGTGTTTTCTGCATTAATTCATTAATTATTTTTTTACATTAAATATCGTAAACGCTAGTGTAGTAGTCTTTAATCAATGTTATTTAATTCATAATAAATAATCCAGTGTATCCCATGCAGGAACTATTTATCACGAAATTATTTTTACCCGAGGAATCTTTGAAAAGAATAAGGATTTTCATAGGAAACATTACGTTGTGTTGCGTGAGGAATAAATATAAAGGATGCGCGCGTGAATGGGAAGGCTAACTATACCGCCACTGTTCGCGGATGCCTAAAAAGGTTATGCAGATGAACGCAAGTTGTTCAAAGACCTTGAAGAGGGTTTTGTTTTTATCATTTCATCCATCTCTTTGAATACTTCGCCTTAAACTGTTCTTTTATAGACGTACCTATGAATAGCTAAGCTCTTGAAGCGTTTCCATTCACGTTTCGTCGTTTATAAAAATATATCAAGTATAGTTAATACCAGAAATATTATACACTAGAATTAACAACGTTATAAAAATAAATTTTTATCGTGGTGCACACAGAAATTTATTTCTTGCACGAGTCCTTACAAATGCATCTTTTTAATCTCAGTCGAATTATTATTT
This sequence comes from Augochlorella aurata, assembly GCA_028455555.1. Taxonomy (NCBI): domain Eukaryota; kingdom Metazoa; phylum Arthropoda; class Insecta; order Hymenoptera; family Halictidae; genus Augochlorella; species Augochlorella aurata. The sequence continues at coordinate 7,072,540 of CM052154.1, read as the reverse complement.
CAAAAAATCCCCGCAGATCTAAGTAAATTTAAACAACAAAATTAAAAATGAAATGTTGCAATTTAGTGATTGCTTCTTTAACTTTCTCAGCTGTTGAACATTCTAATAAAATTCTGTGTACGCGAATACCTTATGACAAAAATCAGTTTTTACAAACGAATGAACAATTGTCTCTCACACGTGACCCATATCCATGTCGAATCCCGTAAATTTCCATTGTTAACCCCTTGACATACAATGACGTCTGGGAGACTTTGACGTATCCGAGACGTCAATAAATAAACTTGGCAGTGTAAAAAATGTATTACCACTGTAAATTCATAACGTAACTACTAATTTATTATTTTATAACGTCTCTTAATCAAAGTCCACTCAACCACGTTAAATATTATATAGCAATGCAAATTTTAAAATGGAATGTAAGTTTGCACACAACTGTATAGTTGAGTCAAATTCCATTTTATTCGTATGTCAAGGGGTTAATCACAGAGATTCTCGAGAGTCGTACACTTTGATAAAAATGAGAATCCATCTTTCATTAAAATTTCTGACATCTCGCGGTCGAGATGTTTGCGGAATCCATCGAATTAGTTGCGTTTAGGTGGCTCGGTCGGCGCATTGTTCGGCAGTAGAAGATGATTGAATAGTTTTCCGATTGAAGATGTCACGATTCGCGGCGGAAATTGAACGGGGGCACGAGAGCGTCGCGATGACGAGTCACGATTTAATGAACGGCACTAGAACCCATTCTTCGCCCCGGCTAGCTCATCTAATCTATCCATTCCAGGCTTTTTTCTTCCCGTTTCGCCGATCGTCCCGCTTTTTTTCCCCGCGGCCGGCGGACGATAAAGACGTCAAACGTCAGTTAACGAGCCAAGAGGTCGCGACCGAACTTGCATTGAGAAATTTCAATTCATGAGCTTGCTGAACCGACGTCGATCCATTGATCGCGAGCCTCGCTCTAACGCGGTATCATGGTTGCGTAATATTTCACGAACAGACGCGTCGTGATTCGGGAAACGTCCAGCTGCAAATGTGCTTCTCGAGTCTCGCGATCGCAGACCTCCGCTGTATCCGAGTCGACTTACATCGACGATTTTAACCCTTTGCACTCGAGCGGCGACTCTGAGACGCCGCTAAAAATTAGTACAATACTTTTCAAAATATTTGTGATAATATCGGATTTGTTTATATCAATCTTTATTAAAAGATTGTTAATATTGTAAATATTGTACTTTGAATAGGTTCAATTTCATATGCGTAAATCGCAATAAATCATAAAACGTGTTTTGGATTTTAGGTTCCTTCACGCTCTTTGATTCCTGGAAAAGTGAGAAATGATTTTTCAGTCGCGGAAAATTTATTATTCGAAGCGTCGCAATTCTCGCGGAACATTTCCGCGTACATATCCGTAATCGATGGATCGACGGTAATCGATATCGAGCATCCGAGGGTCGCCCAGTAGAACGATTAAGTCTCGAAGTAATTAGCCCGATGTTTACACAGTTTAACGTTTCCCTCGTATCTTCGTTCTCCTCCTACACGGCTCAATTAACTTACGGCGCACTTAATTAGTCGCCCTGACTCTTGGCACGCGGCAACAAACTGGCGCGGCGCTTTCGAATCGCTGGCGTCCGCTAAATTTTCTGCCGGTCTTATCTGCGAAATAATTATCTGCGGGACGGGAACGGAATTTTTATCGACGCGACCGTACTGCGGATAATACGGCGAGATACAGCCGCGATCCGATTGTCCGGGTTTCTCGTTCGCCGAGGTCTTTTTACCGTTGTTTAATAAATATGTGCCGCGGTGTTAGGATGTTATCGCGGCGACTGCAAACATCAGCGAAATCAATGAACGCCCCGGATCGAATGCACTTTGATTGTTGACGAACCCGGAGCCGTCTCTTTCCGCGGATCTCCTCGGCGATTTCGCTCTTCTTCGTCTTTTGTTTGGAATCGCAGACGACCAGCGTGCTCGTTTTGTTTCTAGGATGCGGAATTTATGCCAGCCAGTCATGTGAGCAATTAACGCTGCTTCAATAAGTAATTCGCTGGTTCGCACCTCGGTCTACTTACTTGCGGCGCTCTTTCGATTCATCTTAAATGTAAATGGCTCGGTCTCGTCACAATTACGAATCAATTACAGTGCTCGAATTTTACAATGTTCGAGTTTATTACATGTGATTCCTTGGTTCTCGGATTAACGATTGGCAACATTTACTTTCGTTCGTGGAACGACTATAATTCTGCTGGTTGCACCGGCAACTAATGACGTAAACACACGCCGAGAGTTATTCTAAACCGGAGGTATTACCTGTTCAGATAAGTGCTGAGGAGAATCCGTTGGTATTGTAATTTATTAGGTAGAACGTTGGTAATTAACGCAGACGGAGATATATTAGTACGATTTTAATCTGTTTTCTTTCTTGCTCGATGGAAATGTATCGCGGGCGCTATCTGCATGAGGTGTATCATTATGCCTTTTATCTGGACACTAATATACCCGCGGAAATTATGCAGCAACATTTTCAGTTATCCTCCGGAGAAAGAAATGAAAAATGCGAATAAACTGTTAGCGATCTTAAGAAATATGGTTGACTTCGTTTCAGCGGATTTTGCATAGCGTGGCTTCTTTGTGCGCTGATTTATTGTTCTACCGACTACGTGCTCGTAAAACATAATTAGTAGTGTAATTCGTTCACTCGTTGCTCCAGCTAAATAGCGAAACGCAGTAATAAACCTATTATAGGATTGAGAACAATGTATTTTGTCTACTCCTGGACAACGTAATTTGTTTATGGAATTTTTGGTTCTGAATTTGTTTCAACGTTTATGTAAAATCATATTTTTAAATATTCGTTTCGAGAGGTGCAATCATTGTGGTACAAGTTACTTGTATAAATCGTAAGGAAAATTAGTGAGAAATTCGATCCCTTAATATTATTAAATAATATTATTAAAACCAAACAGATATTAAATGCTTCAATTATATACATTAGTTAAGAGAAATATAAGAAAAATCATATATTTCAAAGCAATATATAATTTCAAGTAATTCATAGAAATCTAGACACATGGAATACTATTTCACAGAATTATTTCCAGTAAATCTCAAGAAAATACTATTTCAATTAATAATTTTCTTTATCTCGACATAAATAACGATTCTCAACTTTTCTCTACGATATCAAATAAATCTTGGAACATTATTTCATTCGAACAAGAGTATTTCATTTGCTATTTCCATTACTTTTTCAAATATTTTTGACCAGGTCTGATCACTAGACTTATTACGCAAAATAAAAATTATAAGAAACAGGATTCGAATAAACATTTATTTCTTTTATTAACAATTTCTACAAATGGCTGAAAATGTAAGAATGACCATAACTTCTTTTAATATCTCTATTTCTTGGTTCGTTTTCAGCACAAATGCATAAAATCCACAGTCTACCGATCACAATGGAGCAACGATTTCGTTAATCGCGTTAGCCAAGAGGTTCCAGGAGCCGGTGCGGAAAGGATTTCGCGTGTACCGACAGGAGGCGTCAAAAGGAAACCCGACGAGTTTGCAAACTCGACGAAACGACCGGAAGAAGACGAGCGAGCAGAATTAATCGGCGCCGTAGCGGCGGCGACGATCATGTAAAGGTAATTTGTAAAATCGCGGGGGGTTCTCAAATTTGCCGCGGTCTCCCGGCGAGACCAGCTGAGCCAAGCACGCCCCGGGGAAGAACTTATTCATAAGATTATTTCCCATTTTCGTCATGACGCTGCTGTATCGTTATTTAAGTTTTATATTAAAGCACGGCCCGGAGCCGGCGGCTTTTTGATGCATGGGACGCGCGTGTCCTGCTTGCCTTGCCGGATTCGCCTAAACGTGAGATATCGTGCTCGATCAATTTTTCATGGCCCTCTGTTCGCTCCTTTCCCGGAATTTTCTACGGCGTCATGGAAATTCGCGTCGCCGGCGCCATTTTTCTTTATTACCAGCCGACCGCTATTCTCCGCGACCATCGCCGACTCATATATCGATCTGCCGATCGTTTCTTGACGATTATCGATCAGACGCCGTTCTCTTTCCGTTGCCTGAACAGTTGAAAGTACCTTGAACTCTTCAAAAAACAGCTGACTCTCATTTTCTTTCTTGAGTTATATATTTTTTTAAAGCGTCGTGATTGAACGAGATTGTTAAGAAAATTAGATGTATAAAGTATAATTTGTTACAGTAATTTATATATTCTTCAAAGAGAATGCGACAGTTATAGTAACAGTTTCTAAAAATCGTAATAATATATTTTATTTCGAGTTCTTAATGCTAAATATTGCCACGCTCGTTTAACACTCGAGATCTCTAAGTTTATATAGCAATAATTGAAATAATTTTATTCATCATGTCAGGCAAAACTCGTGATTTCAAAGTGGATGTATTTTGTTCTCCCAAAACAATTGTTCCAAACCAAACATTTCGAGTTAGAAATCCCGCATGAGAGGGTTAAACTGTATTATTCGTCACGCATCTGCTAATACTGTCTTCATCTTGTACGCCTATACTAAGTTCCGAACTTTCTAGCAACCATAAATCAGGGAAAATTCTCGATTTTGGTGCGGCCACATCAAATTAATTACTCTGAATGAAACATTTAAAACTGCAAATTCCTGACGGAGGAATTAAACTGTGTCGTACACCACCATAATATGTTTCCAACATTCGAGCAGCCATAAAATCATGCCAGCAAGAAATTCTTGACATTTCAGTACATATATCTCGTCTCCCAAATCAATTGTTCCAAACGAAATAATTAAAACTACAAATCTAATATCATTTTTATCTATCGCCATAATTTATTTTCAAGACTCTAGCAGCCATCACGTCAAGAACAAAGTCCCATATCTCGTCTCCCGAGACAATTGCTCCAAACGAAACAATAAAAAGCACAAATCCCTGTAAATATAGTGAAACTAAAATATGACATCCTCGTCGGTCTCACCCAGCGTAAAGATCATTTCTGCGATCGATCCCGAAGCGTGCGAAAACAATCATCGGCGGACGAGGGTTGGTTGAAGTTTCGAGGAGGCAGCTGCGGGAAAATTCAGGAGGCAGCAGCGGCGGCTGCTTTAATCAAGGTCGAATCTTCATTCTCCACGTCCACGGCCGGGCTATCAAATACAATCACCGAACGTGCGGCATCTTTTTCGTTTTCCCGGCGTCGCCGCCGGCATCAGGGAGAAGTAGAGGGTCGGTGTGCTCGCCCACACCTCTTTCCACTCTCTCTCAGTCGATTCGTTCTCGCTCTCACGAATTGAATCCGGCCGCGGCGCGGCGGTCGGGAAAAGGAGGCCGAGAGGGAAGATGAAGGAGCGGAGAAGGTTGCCCTGGTAACGACAGAGGGTTTCTCGGCGCGGTTGCCCGGGCAACCTCTAACCAGCGATCCCTAAATATGCGCCAGCGGGCCAGAGGAAGCGGCCCGAGGAAGAGGGAGGACGCCGAAAGAGGGTGAGAAGAAGAGAGGCCGCGCTCGTGGACGGAAAAGAGGAACGGTGGAGAGAAGAGTGATCCTCGCCACTGGTTGGTGGAAGGAGGCCGCTGGTGGGTTTGGTAACTGTTACCGCGGAAGGTGAGGAGACCCAGTTAATTACTAAAGCGTTTTAATCGTCGGCGAAGTTCCGACGGCACTCTGGAGTCCGGGCCAAAAGGGCTTCGGAGAATGCGGCGGCTGTGTAAATTAGGAACTCGCCAGCTTCTCCGCCTCGCGCCACCCCCTAGACGCTTCCGTGTACACCGATTCTGAACGAGGCTCGCGAACTTACCGGTTCCCGGCTTAAAACCGCCGCCGGGCCGAACGATTCTTCCCGGATCAACTGATGGATTATCGGCGACGAGGGATTTACAAAAGGATCATCGTTTCTTCGAGTTTCGAACCAGGTTCGCCAACCCCCTGATGCGCGCAAATAAAAGGTCAGAGGTCGAACGACAGTGTTTCTACGTTCACGCGTTTACTACCAGCATTTGTCTTACCGCTTTTACATTGTGTTTCAGAGTGTAAATAATTGTTAATTATAATGAATAATAATGTTCTGCAACGGTTGCAAAATTCAAGAGACGAAGTTGCGAGTTCGATCCATTTATATTTGATATAATTGTGTAATATCCGCAGTCCGTATTCTTCGCTTTACTTCGACTTTGAACAGTGTTTCTCCTTTCATGCGATAATACGTCACGCAGTGTAGAGAAACACATGTAGAAATTCTTCGTTTATTCACTTTGAAGCGCGTTGAATTCACTATCTATGACTGCAAGAGGAAAAGGTTGCAAGTTCATTCGTTAATTGAGCTGCAAAATTTACGTATTTATCAGGAAAGAGACTATGAAACAAAAATTCGATATACTCAAGAAAGTTAGTATTGCACGAAATCAGCAGACTACAGATTTTTATGGGAAATAAACATTGTCTAATTAGTTACTTCTAAGAAAAGCAAATCAGTCGAAACAGTCTTCCCTCTTTTAATAATTTTAATAGACTGCTGCACGTATAAAAGTATTCTCGAATTCTTCCAACATTTGCCCAGTTTTCTATATTTCACTGTCAGCCATTTTTTTCCAACATGCGTTAAATTCGCAGTTCAACAATCGATATAAATATTATATATAACGAACGTATTAACAAGATGTATAACCATGCTCGATGACAAAGCGAACGTATCAACGAAGCGCATAAAGTTGCTCGATTGCAAAGCGAACGTATCAACAAAATGCACAAAGTTGTTCGCATAGTTTGTTGCACACGAACGTAAACGCGGCTCAAGTGGAATTACATTAATTTATAGTTTTATCAGCGACATAGCGGAGGTCGCAGCGGGGCGACACAAAAAGGTGGTGTTCCCACAATAACTGCTTCCCGCGACTGTAATAACCTCGATCCCATTAGCAACGCCTCTTTATGCATCCACAAAGGCCGGGCGCCCCTGACAGATAATAGAAATGCATCTGTTCCTAGGCAAATTGACTGCAGACGCGGTCGTCAGCCGATAGCGTATCCCCCGGCGCGCGCGCGCGCGTGTTTCGAGCATAATTTCTGCAAGCTCAAGCCGCGCGACAAATAGGATACAGCGAATTTTTAATTCAAGAACACCGTGATTCCCATGTCGCGGACATTTAGCTGTCGGTGGGGAAAAAGCGACGTGGGAAAATGGAAAGTAAAAATGCAGTAATAGTCTGCTCGTATAATTCGGGACGAATTAGGATATGTTTTATCATGCTCGTCGGCGAAGTATACGTTTAAAACCTTGTTATCCGGTGAAAATCGTTGCGGAGAATATTAGTCGATGATCGTAAATATAATAGCGATCTAGAATTAATATTCTTCTTGATTCTAACGGTGTTCGCTTAGCGGATTTGTAATTCTAATGGTGCTCGCATGTGCAACCAGTAGAATTGATTAGGGCAAGGTATTTCCTGGCGCATAAACAACGCGATCGTTCGAAATATTGAATGCAGCTGTGATTAAACGGATCTATTGAAAGGATCGCATGTCTCAGGCATATTCAGCATCTACCATCTCGTGTTGCGGAACGCTGTATCGGAAAATTTCGTCGTTCATTTTCGACTAACCATCGCGCGTTAATTTATTTACTGTAATTTATAACGTAGACTTGAGTCTTGTTTTTAACAGACTTTTCAAAATCTTGCATGTAGAACGATTTGAGCAGTGTCCGTTATTGTTCTCGATTGAAACAAGTCGATCATTTTTGCACAGTCTTGTAGCTACATATTTTATAAAACTCACTATCAATTTTTTAGTAGAATTTACAGTATCTTTGAAGTATCTTTAACAACATATTTCTTGATGCAAAGATTTCGCGAATGATTTAACCTTGACATAACTTGAAATTTGAATTGTACCTTAAAAAAAGACATCGAGTAGCGTTAGATCTGCAATTTTTAAAAAATCGAAGTTATCCACCAAGGGAGGAGCAGTCTTCTCTTCTCTTCTCATGAAGAGAGGATTACACGAAATGCGTGTACCGCGAAAAAAAAACCCGGAGCGCGAGACGCTCGTGGACCGGAACATGATAGCGAGTGATCAAGAATTGTCGCGGAGGCTCGTTTTCGACGAAATAGATGGGAAGACGGCAGTTTTCGACTCGGATAGATGGGGACACGCCGACAACTGGGCAAACTCGGCGTCGCGCGCTAAATAACTTTGCTTAACAAGGTGCTGCCGCCACTGTAAAAAGATTACGTAAGCGGTAATGGCCGCCGGCTCCTCCTAAATTCGAGAACGAAGAGTTCCAGCGGAGTGCGCGAAGCCAAGAGACAGAGAGGAAGACCGACGGAGAGGGAGAGCTCGAAAGAGAGATAGAGAGAGAGAGAAGGAGGGAGGAAGAGAGAGAAATAGAGAGAAATAGAGAGCGGTAAGAGAAAGAGAGAGAGAGAGAGAGAGAGAGAGAGAGAGAGAGAGAGAGAGAGAGCAAGAGAGGGGCGGAGAGGTAACGGAGACAGATAGATAGAACGGAGGACAGGAATGGCGAGCGAGGTGTAGAAGAGGAGGAGAAACAGCTCGGCGTTCGTGGCGGGGGTTAATTTTAATTTCCTAATTTTTCCCACCCCGAGGCGCAGGTAATTTCCTCCCCAGAAGAGAATAGATGTAATTACTTAACGCCTCCGAGCTCCGAGCTCCTCTTATTAAAAGAGGATCGTGCCCTCGAGGGCTGGAGGAGTGGAAGAGGTCTGGTGGGGGTCGCGCGGAGTGGTGGAAGCACAACAATCGTCGGAGACCGATCGCGAAGAAAGGGAAACGTTGTCGAGCTGCTTCCCTGGAAGACGAACAAGGCATCTTATTGCCTTCGCACGGCGGCCGCGGTCGAGCGACGATTCGCCGATCGGTATCCGTCGGGTGTCCGGGACAGAGTCCCTTAAAATATCGTGGGAGGACAACCGCGATCGGAAAAGCAAGGCGCAGCCGAGAACACCCAATTTTTCCTAGGTGAAAATTTCACCGCTCGGAGACGGAAGAGTGCATCCGCGGCTCGAATTAGAGACTAAGGTCGCCGCAGCAGAGAGGGTCCACGGCAGGGGTGATTTCCCGAATGCTGTGGGGTAGGGAGGAGCCATCTTGCGGCCGGTTTCAGGGCAGCCACCAATTGATTCATCCCCACCGCCGCTCCATTACTGGGAGGAAGGGGCGTCGATTCAATTCCAGGGCTAAAAAACTGTCCGCGGGGCGGGGCTACAGCCGTAATCCGTCCGCGCGGATTCGCCGGGAATGGAGTGACACCGGTGAGCCCACCACCCGGCCGGCCAATCCCCAGCCGGTGGGCGGAGATCGAAACCAGTTTGGGCTCCGCGTGCAGAGGGGAGCCGTTGACTTGACTCTCCAGGCAGATAGTGCTGTGCCGTTGGCTCGTGCCGTAGTGGTCCTAACACTAACAGGACCCTTGCCAGCTAGGAATCCCAGGAATTCGTGGGCTACGTGGCCGAATTCGCCGCACAGACCCGTCGGACCGGACCCGCGTTCCCGATCACGTCAGCTGATCAGTGTTTTCGTCAGTGACGGTCGCGCGACGTAAGCCCCCAGGTGCGGTCCCTTAGCTTCCACCGGGCCAGTGTTGATCCACCTAGTGCTACACCGGTGCGTTCCGTCGACGGACCTGCTGCCTCGGTGACATTCCTTGTTCCGCGAACCCGGCGCCGTTGCCGAAGACGTACCGTCGAAGACTCCGTAGCCAGGGGCCAGCGTCCGGACCGAACGACGCGTTCGCGTCGATGACAGTTGACGAGAGATCATCCGAGTGACTCCAGTGACACTTCGAAGGGATTGTTATTGTGCGCGAGTCATAGAACTATCGAGACTGACCCGTGTCAACCGTGTGCGACGAAGTATCCTTTGCCAGGCTCGGTGATTCGGATGTCGCATCCTGGGAGAGGATCCTCGGAGACGTCGATTTTCGGGGTATAGTCGAGGAAAGGGTGTTTACGTCGCGATTAAGACGAATTCAAAGTCGAATGTCCACGTCCAATCGGGGATTCGTCGTTTAGAGGCGGAACAGTCCGAGAGCTCACCTTCCGACGGCACCTGAACCGGCCACTTCTACACGAGCTCTCCTCGATCGCTCGCATAAAACACACCGATCCCTAATTTACCGCCAACCAACGACGATCTCAGATGGCCGAAGTCGACGCGACCGGAAACACTATCCGCGAAACGAAGAGCTAACCACAGAGCGAGTGCTACAGGCTCGAGAAGATGTAAACAAACAAGCCACGATCCGCTCTAATTACTGGGATCCTAGAGACCTTTGCGCGTCGACTCGGCTCGTTCTGGAGCAGACTGTCAGCGAACAGGATCGGTTCCGATGAGCACAGAGGACCAATAAGCATCGACGGGGTAGCATTGATCGGAGACAGAGCTGTTTAAATGCAGAGGAAGTGAAGCCTCTCCCGCGGAGAGACAGCCAGTCATCAAGTTGGTACCCAACATGGTCCTGGAACCAGGAGGTGGTCTGTCCTTCCCAGTGCCTCCTGGTAGCGGTTCCGCTGGTTCCGGTGGATCCCTGCTGACACCGGCCAGACTCTTCCAGAGGGCGACACCTGTGTTTCCGTTTCATCTGACAGGATGGCCACCGCATCACCCGGTCCTCGGACAGGTTCAAAGTCAGGTTCAAACGATGCAGGCCCAGCATCAGGCGGCCGCAGCTGCTGTCAGGTACCTCAGTCATCATCATCCTCATCATCCGCATCCGGCACTAGGGAACCACCCTCTGGTGCCAGCGATAACTAGCCACCATCCGGCCGCCCATCATCTTCATCACAGTGTCGTTCACGCCAACGAGGACGAGGAGAAGAAAGGTAGGTGCTTTTCCAGGTCGCTTCACCGTTCATTCTGTCTCCGATCATCTGGCGCAGCCAGATGTCGAGGCGACGTTCACGCCCCTCTATCGGGGTTCGTTTCGCCGGAACTCTCGTCGCGATTCTATCGCCCGATTCGTTCCTGCAATTGTTCCACTTACGGCCGACGAAGCGGGCGGAAAATATCGAACGAATCGGGAGCAGCATCGTTCGGGTGCGTGCGGGTTCATGTTCGCGGAAGCCGATAATTTACTTTTCGTTTAAACCGAAAGGCAATCACGCATTTGTTGGCACATTCTTTCTCAGATATTTTGCATACTTATCGCTCCACGAGCTGCAATTTTAAGGCACGAACGGTGTAGCCTTGCCGGCCACCGTCTACGCCGTCATCTAATTTACAATGCGAATTAAACCGCGTGCTACTGACAGTGCTATTTACGTCAATGAGATTAGACCCCGAAATATTGTCGCCGGGACTGGCGCGCGTTCGCGATCTCGGGTTTACTTAAGTTGTTGGAACACACACGCGGCGAATATTGTTAACCGCGGCTTGTAATTTATATTAAGGGAAACGCGAAAATGATCGTTGCGACGCGAACGATTTCACCACCGTCGAATATTTTACAGCTCTAACCACCGGGCGTTTAGCTCGCTCTAAATTTTTAATTTCTATGTAGTGATAAAGAACGACGCGCGGGACACGCCGATTGAAACGGGTATCTGCTTGTTCTTGGTGCTCGAGTTCGAGCGTTCATGCGTAATTCATGGAAACGCGATAGAGTGAGAACTTCGGTAGAATCGAAAGCTATCGTTACGTTGTCATGAATATAGAAAAATTACGGACGGAACGATAGCAGCGTTTGTATAATTCCTATCTTTCGAAGTCGGTGCGTCAAATTTGTGTTTCGCGTACGGAATCGGAAGTCCGGTAATTGCGCCGTAATAACGTGTCAGACTCGCTACACGGAGATTCCGAACATGATCTACTGAATATAGATGTTATTCAAACAGATTCCTCCGTTATCGAGATCTGAGAACGAAAGTAAATGAAGACGTAGGACGAACGAAAATTACCGCATTCTGTAAGGGAAATTATCGTAAGCAGGAATAATTGACCAACGTAGCAATTAAAAAATATTCGTAGCGCGAAGGGTTAATACGACTCCCTAGAATTCAATTCTTTCGACACGATTGTATTATAATTAACGTAAGTATGCGGTAAATATAAATCTCCTTCATTATTCAGGAATCTTTATCAAAGACAAAGAAGCTCTGATCGATCACAGCTGTCGAGCAAATTGGGTTAGAATCATAGTGGCTTAAGTCACGTTTTCGAAAATGTTGATTTACATTTTAAAAAGTAATCTGTAATTACCAAAACGTTAAAAAGACAAGGGAAATAATTTATACAATAGATTAACCGAGCTCTTAATTATCTTAACAATAAATTTGGTCGGTAAAGAGTATGCGCGGCACTAAATAATACACGCGACAGTAAACAATACACGTGACAGTAAATAATGCACATGGCACTATGTAATATGCATAGCAAGTAGACAATACACATGTTGGTAAACAATATAACGCTGTCTGTTTCTCCCAATAAGAATTACGCCGCTACGATTCTAATCCAGTTAATCGACGATAATGGTACTGCAATTTTGGGAAGCGTGTTGAACTGCAATTGCAATCTATTAATTCGTGTGTGTTTGTTGTAAGAAGGAGATTAATCGGTGGTAGGCTCGAGCGTGGAATCGAGGCTGTTTGATCGGCGAACGATTCGATTATTTGCCCGTCATCCAGCAGAAGCGCGTACATAAGAATCCGAGTATACAGTTACAGATAGTTGGGAGATAGTCCGCACCGGTTGTTTCTTGCTCGGGTAGGCTCTCTCGTTCGTATGTATTTCCAAGATACGCCCGGAAAATGGTCTACAGGGAGTGCCGTAACACGGTCAATCATAAGATCGTTCTTGACGAGCCCCTGGGATCGCTTACAGGGTTAGCCCCAATCCGTAACGCCCTTTTTCCACCCTTCCTCCGGGCTGACGGCTTGAAATCACGTTTCGTGTACGAGATCGAGGGTGGAAATCTGTTTTTTACGTGATCCCATTCATGTCCCTAACGCTTGTTTATGCCTCGCGGGGAGTGCCACTTAACTCGCAACTTTTTTCTTCCTGTTGTTTCGCGGAAACCCGCCCCCGATCTAGACCGATCCCGATTCCTTTTTCTTTTCACTGTCGAACTTGCTTGCCCGTTCGATCTTCATTATATCCGGCGTCGTTGACACTTCCGAGTGATATAGAAGTCACGGAAACAATCCGGACAGCTTAATTTGGCCACGGGTATCTGGTTCGGATCGCGCTCGTGGCGCTAACAACGCGAATTCAGTGGATTCGATGGAATAGAGAAGAAACGGATTGCGATGGCACAGTAGTGTTACGGAGACGACGATGCGTTGGTATGGTAAAGAGACTGGGGATCTTTATGCAAAATAATTTTTATGTCAAGTCGAGGCAGAAGTTAGTTTACCGATTTCAATATTTATAGCGCATAAATTCTGCATTTTATATTCTACATTGTATAAATTTATGGTAATGATAATTGCATGCGAGGACGTATTTGCTTGTACACGTTTTACAATTTTATATACTCTTAAACAAGAAAGCATTTATGTTTTGTTTCTAGGAAGATGTATTATTTGTAGTATGTCAGATCAAATGGATAATAGTGAAAACATCCAATTTGGAAAATACTTTTGTAATATTTTCAACCCTTTAAAATGATTAAGAAAGAATTATATGTCTACGTTGTCTCTGTATCACAACTAATGTTATTAATGCAGACAATTTTCACTTAGTAATTAATTTTTTCACAAATTATTCGATGAAACAACTTGATAAAAAGATTGATAGAATATAATAAGGGTAATTAACGATTTAATAAATATATTTATTCTTATCAACGAATAAATCACTAAAAATATTAATGAATGATGATTTATCTTCGCATTCCAAACTTTATAATATAATTGCATGAAGATCTGCAATCTTCCCTCCCAAACACTGCCATAAAAATCTATTTTCCTGATTAATATCAATGCAGATTTTAAACAACCTCTGTCATCATACTCTAAACAACACCGATTAACAAAGTACCAAATAAAACATCAGCCGATAAAACAACGCAACCTTCGTGTAATTCCGAATGTTCACGAAGTAACTAACCATTGACAATGCAATTGCCGCGGTACCAGAGCAACAAATCTCCCCGCGGAACGTTCCCGGATCCGATCCGAGGCGAGTCGATTTTTCTCCTTAAATCAGCCGACGATTCTTCTCGCAGCCGGCTGAAAAACGTTCCGCGCCGCGAGAGCGGTCGAACAAACAAGAAATATCCGAAACTAATCCAGCGGCGAACAGACGGAAAAACGGCGCGGCTCGGCGCAGCGACTGGCTAAATGAAATCCGCAATTGTTTTCATTACACGCGGCGTTTAAAATACTCCTCTTCTAATTTCGCTAATGGGCCAACTAGCATAGCCAACCGCACGTAACGCGACCTGCGAGCCGGCTACCTAACTAATGAGTTCCGCGGCTGTTTAACGTAACAGTGTTTAAGATAAACGTGTCACGTCTGACAGACGTGAGAGATCTACCACGGCGGGCGTTTCGCTTCTTTTCCAGCGAACGGCCGCTAGCCGGGGACTTTGACAAGTCCCATTTTCGGTGAGTTCATTTGTCAACCGCGGACCGAGACCGGTCCATCGGAAACGTACGATCGGTTCTTCAATCAATCCGCTTCTCATTGCGGTCGCCGATTCGTTACGGAGCCATTCATACGCGAAAATATTCAATTATCGCGGCACCGTAGCTTGCAGGAATTATTTCTTTATTGTTATTATTTTGTAAAAGGGTTTCCCGAAATATTTCTTTTCGTCTTTGATGGTTTTTGATTGTACGAACGTTGCATTTATTGTCAGAATCTGGAGTCACTTTTCTTTTTTTAATTATTTTAGTATGTTGACAATGGTGAATTGCTATTTCTTCATTATTTAAATGGTGTTACTGTTTTTGTCATAAACGCATAAAATCCTTGAAAAATGCTTGATGACAATTTGATTTTTGACTTATTCAATTCATTGGAAGGGGAAACACATTTTGGCTTAACCTCTTTTTCTTACAATTAATGTAGGCAATCTTTATTTTGCACAAGAATCCACAATATAATCACTGTCACTGTTATAAAAAGGTTCTAAAAATCTCAGACAGATATTTAATTTTATTATTGTCTTATATTCTTGTTGCTTTGTTATAATTACACTGCAGATTTTGTGCATTTGCGACAAAAATGAATGGATCATGGTCCAAATGAATATTTAAACAAGCAGGAAGATCGACGTTAAAATAATTGACGGAAGAACGAACGCAGAGAAGTTCGATTCTGCATAAACATCCGCATTCCAATTATTATCGTTCACGGTGTGAACGAGTTTCCGAAAATGTCTCATTGCTCTCATAAATCTTCCTCCATCCATCTTCGGATGAATATTCATCGGATAATAACGTGAGAGTATTTTTAATCACCATCCCGTTCAGCAACTTTTTAAAGAAATGTACAAGTGAAAAGTGTAATCGTTCTCTCTTGTAGATGTGTTCCTCGCAGAAGGAAGTTTCTTAATTATTTTTTAATGGTCTCCGACGAAATAATTGCTCTAAAATGCAATCTGCATACATTACTTTGGTGGAATGTTCTATTGTTTCCGTAACATGTCTCCTTTTAATTACATTCCCAATGTTTTAGGAAAGCGGCAGCCGATTGTCTCGCGGAGATTCTACTTAAAAACTTCGATTGTTCATGTCAGCACAAGATGAATAAAATCCGTTTAGCAGTTCTGAGAGTTCCAGCAGAATTCTCTACACCGAATTCTCGCGTTCTTAACATCATCGATTACCAAATCGTTCAACATTTTGCTGCAACCTTCGGTCGTTGCTTTATTTTTTAGCGAGCGCTGCGACCGATTGGCTATGCACGATTTCTCCGTCGATCTATGGAAACGTTCTATCGATGTTAATTAGAACTCAACACCGATTGACATTTACCAGCGTATTCACTGCCATTTTGCATCCGTTTCTACGAGTTCTATTTCTATTAACGGTCTCAGCTGCCGAACGCTTTCGTTTCGAATTATGAAAATGTCAGGCGATTTTTCATCGGGATTCAATCCAATTTCAATCACGACCTTTCGTAGAAACGTTCGACACCTCGCGTCCCCGTTAAGTTCTTGTCATTCGATGATCCGCGAACCGGTTATTCCGTTGCACGTAAGGAGCTGCAGAAGTTGCATTTCAATTCGGTTTTCCAATACACGGACCAACAATAGAAGCAACTGTTAACGAGTTTCCGGTAGCCGACGAAGGAAAAGGCATCTGATAAGTATTCAGGATTATCAGCCGACTCCTATCGGCATTTAATTAGACCCGGGAGTAATTGAAGTCCGTTCATTCATGATCGCTCTCGGTTATATCGTTGCGGCGCAATTTTATCGATCCGGTGAATGCCTTCTATCGACGAGTCACGTGAGCCTGTGCATCATTTGCGCGAAACAGACTCGGCCAGTATTCTCCGGCTAACTAATTCCGGCGAGTTATGCACGTCAAATAATTATTTTGCGCTACTTCCCCGTGTAAACAGATATTTATTCCGATAATATTAATAATCGTTTTCGACCGAGACATCTTGATGTGAATTGCAAATGAAGCTTACTCTACCGCCGTGAAATTTATATGAACTCTCGATAGGGTACGTCTCAAGGTTGTTCGTGCTCGATAATTTTTAATTTATGCGACGCTTAAAGCCTTCGATCTCGTTAATAGCATCCATCCATTCTTCGCTTCTAACCTCTTTATACCAGCGTTTAATTTGCGTACATAATGCTGCGGCTGGAATCATCCCTGAATAACTAATTAGCCCGTAATTCATTCGAGGCGCTCCGCGGAATAACCGTTACTCAAAAACGCGCGAAACAGAACGTGCGGAAAATCGCACAAATTGTTTCCAGCTTGGCTGTTTACATATTCTCGCGACAAGCCATCATCCGTGACGTGTATCCGGTGTAATTTTCATTAAACCAGATCATTAAGTCCGGTCGTTAATTAAGTCTACCCACTTGTAGACGCTGCGTAGCCCACGCCATCTTGTTCGTTATTGAGAATTTATATTTTCCTTCGAACTGGTTCCAATGTACCGACGCGTCGCCGACGATGCCGAAACCACGATTACCGCGACGCCAGGCGTCGAAGCTTCTCAGAAATATTGTTATCTAGAAGCTCGAATATAAAGCACTTACATTGAGACTGTGACGTATCACTCATTCTCGTTGATCGATTTAATCCGATCCGGATTTCATTCACAGTTCCAGTTTCAAACGAATCGGTGAATCAGAATGAATAATTTATACTTAGCAGTGTGGTACCTATATACTTAACAGTATATTAGATAACAACGTTTAAGGAATTAGGAGATTATTTTCAATTCGTTAGAATTGTTATATATTATTTAACAAATGTAGATAATTTTCACTCAGATCTATAGTCTAATTACAGAATTATGGATTATTATTATTTGATAAAACATAATGAGATAATCAACGATTTAGTTAAAACATTCTATTAAAAAATTAAAAAATTCTAACACAATACTTAAATCGGTATCAAAGAAATCGAATTGCGTTTCGATTAAAGTTTCCCTGCACCGAGTTCAAAGATCGGAAAACGCTGTAAATACAGAAAATCCTCAGTCGAAAAATAGCATATCGTAAATTGAAAGCAGCGAAGTATAAAACGCTGGCTTCGACGGCGGAGTTGGCAGTAAGTGGAGGTATCGAGGCGATTCAGGTATTTCGATATTCAACTTTCGACTTATTAAAAATCGTTTAAAGGAGGACATTTTCATTCGGTCGCTGTCTCACGCAACCGACGGCGAGCACCTCGCATTTCGCGGAAGGTTCCGCAGCCTGCGCTCTGCACGCGAGTTCAATGAAGCGATTTCGAGCGTTTATTTCAATCGGCGAACGGAATCCAATAATTTTCTCTTTATTAGCGACGCCCTGAGCGCCGGCTAATTACGCCGAATACATTAGCGCTCGGAAGAACCGCGGAGCATTCGTCAGTGACAGGGGCTAATTAATATTCCGGCCGGTGAATAAAACACGGATAAACCGGCCCGGGAGCGTTCGTTATTGAAACACGGAGACGCGAAACCGGCGAACAACTGTTCCGTCGCTCGCAGCTCTCGTGCGTTCGTTTGCCGAAGGAACCGCGCCGAAACCGTAACATTGAAGCCTTTAATAGAATCACTCCGGATCGGTTCCCGGTCTCCGCCTGTTGCCAGTCATTCGGTCGACGTTTTAATGAGACCAGGCGTTTCTCGAATATCGAAATCTCGATTTTTCTGTTATTTCGTGATCGGCGATATTCGTGAAGCCGGAATTGGTAATTAAAGCAATTTTTGTAAACGAAACGTGTCGAATACAAAATCTTGCTCTTCGAAATTCGTGTTCTTTTTTACAGCGGTCATTGACCTAATCGATTTGATATTTAGTATATTTTTGCTATCAGGGCTTGTATAAAACTGTGAAATTTTAAGCTGGTTTTCATGTGACAATTATTTTTTCTGTTCTAAGAAAACAGTTATAACTTTTATTCCATAAATTTGTGCATAAATAGAAAACCTTCTCTTTTTTGAAAAAGGAAAAAAGTTGTAGTTGGACTGATGAAATAAGTATTGAAAACTAGCATGATTATATTTTACTTCAGAATATCTGCTAAGAGATAAATGTTCCTTCAGAACTTCTGTTTCTATAAATTGTATTTCTATAAAAGTGAATTCAAAACAGAAAAATAAATAATTCAGAAGTTAAACATTTTCAATACTGTTTAGGCTAACACATATTTCAGCCAAAGGCTTTTTCAAGATTCCACCAACAATATTTCATTTACATTGAAAATAAAAATGCAGAAGATTCGACGCATCGATCGAATCGCATAATCTTCTCTATTCGGTAATTTAAAGTTACCTTTTGATAAAATTCACCTTGAGTACGGTACTAAATGCTCCGAATAGTTGAAGTTAATGGTGGCAGTAGAATCTGAGGGAACGCGAACTAACTTATTCTGTTCCGCCATAATAATTGCAGCTGCGATGTACCATGGCGATGCGTTTATGTTAAGCTTAGCATTTACATTGCTTTATTACTTTACAGAAATGTTTAATCTAAGAGATAAGCTTTTTTCCCAGAGCGATACCATAAATAGCGATGCTCCGAGGTTGGAGATCATTTTCAATTTTAATTACTGCCAACTTTATTCTTGCGTATCCAGGATTATTCTGAATGATTTCGTAATTAACCAGCGGATCGCGATGCGTTTGCAATGTCAGCGAATTGTTAATGAACAGCGAGGCGTTTACATGAGCAGACATCAGTGACGATTCTAATTTCTTTCTTGTTACGGTTTTTTCTTCGCGGCAGATCATCGGCGAGGAATGATAATTTGCATAATTATCTGCAATCTTAGTGTTACATTGAAGTGTAATGAATTTTTCGAGACATCTCGCGCATTGCAAATGGCAAATTTCGATTAATCTACATATTACTGTTGAACGAGGCAAGGTATTTAATACTAAATGTTAATAGTAAAATAATAGGTTCTTATTTTACGGAGATAGTTACGTAATACACGTTTTACAAACGTTAAAGTAGACATTATACTTTATTGTGTACGATGATGTATCTTTTATTTATTCCAAAATAATTTATAACACAAATAAAAATCTGTTATTTTCCCTAAAATAATTCATAAAACAAGCAAAAGTCTTTTATTTTCTCTGAAATAATTTATAAAACACACCGAAGTCTCTTATGTTCCCTAGAACAATTTATAAAACAAATAAAAGGCTTTTATTTTCTCTGAAACAAAAATTTCTGAATATAAAGTCAGCACATAAATTCGCAGGGTAGAAATCCACGCCGCGAAGCCAATTACAGTCTTTCGTGTCGTTTAATCTTGAATAAAAAAATATTAAATGTCTTATTCGATAAATATAAAATTAATTATACTTGAAAATGAACCAAAGGCACAGCGATTGGTGATTCCACAGTAACCGAGTCCACTACACTAACAATGTTAGCGGTGCCTCGGGGTCGTCGCTCGAGTGAAAACAGTTAAATATAAATATGTTAATTTCCCGTTGCGATACCTGCCAACAGATTTTGGTGTAAATGGCGCCGGCTGCGCGACGTAACCGTCGTGTTTCTGTTAACGATGACACCTCGACTGTTGGGAAAATCTAAACTGTCCCGGAGCTCCCCTGGAAAGCCGAGGTTACGTCATAATCGCCGGCAAAGTCGGCTTGCACAATGCGTGAAACTCCGGTTAAACGCATCGCGCTCCGTCGCATATCTCGGTTTTCCATTTGCCGTTGGAAATTTGCACGATTAACCTTCTTTAACATCGCGTCTGCTCGTCCAAGATGAATACGATAATCCCGGAATGATCTATGACTGTCATCAATTCGCCGAGAAAGCTGCCAACTGCCGGGGCTCGTTCATTACGCATACGCGTTTACGTAGTTATCGTAATAATACGGTTTCAGAAATCAAAAACAGTTAAAATGAACAGTTCCCTGAAATACCGTCATCCTATTTTTCCCTTGTCAGAACGCAACGTCGATCCCAGATGACTGCGCCGAGTCGTGACGCCGACATTCCCGGCTGTCATCGATCCCGGTTCGAAATCGCAATTAGACAAATAAACCTATTAAAATTGGAATTCTCCGCGTCCACGCGGCGATACGACAAATGAAATGTCGATGATCGGTCGCACGAAGCATCGAGATGTTAATAAACTCCGAAGTGTTCGATTACTTTCGCAGCAACGTACGAACTCCTAAGTCGCGTTACTCGCTTGCCTCGTTCCTTTTACGAACTACGCTCAAAGAATTCTGTAACAGGAACACACGTAATTGTCGCAATTACTCCGTAATTTCTGTACCAATCCAGAGGAATTATAAGCATTTAACCAGTCAGCTGTCGCAATCTGTTTTATAAGCGTGCAAGTTACTATAATTATTTACTTTCTACTTAAATCAATCATTTTCATTTTTACACACATTTTGCTTTTCAACGATTCACTTGTTACTTTTATAAAATATACAATTCAATCAAGATTATCAACACGTATCCTTCTTTCGTATCAGAATATTATATTGGCTAATTTGTCTCGAGTATACCCGTCGAAAACAGCGAACCGGTTAATATAAATATTATTTACGATCTACTAAAATTGTTGCGGAGGAAATATAACTTCCAAACGACTCCTGTATTTCGCACTGGTCGCAATTTCCAGTTCGTATAAAAATCCACAGTCTACCGATCATCAGTTTCTTAAACGGTTCTTTAGCTGGTCGATCTAACAGCTCGGCGAGTTAATCAGCGAAGATCTGCATCGGGCGAACTATTTTTAGAGCGCTCGCGAGCCCGGCACCAGCGAACAGAGTGCGTACACGTTCAGTTTAATAGCGACAATATCGGAACAAGCAAATTCCAGCGCGGAGAGGTTCAAAAGACGACGAGAACCTAAAATCGGACGTAAACAGCATCCCGTGTAATCTGTTCGGCCGATCTAACGCAACCGCAACGGAATATGAGTAACCATCAGTCTCCGGGCGGTTGAACGGTAACTTCGTCGTTCATAAAACTTGAAACAGCTCCGACAGAAGTCTCTTTTACATAATTGCCCGGATAAGATGGTTCGCGTGTGTACGCTTTACACGATCGTTAAACTTTTTCGCCGTTCGTTGATCGTTAGAGCGGCCGCTGTTAGAAGCCGCTGTTAGAAGCCGCTGGCCTCTCGCCGTCGGTGAACGCTTATCTTTCCCGTAGCTGCCTCCCTTAATCGTCGCGATCTATCTCCCTGGATCGTGCGATCCGCGCGAGCCCCGGATCCACGGAAAACTGCACGTTGCGGCTGGCCCGGAGTGGATTCGCGGCGAAACGCGTGAATAATGACCGGTTCGCGACAACCGGCCGGTATTCCGACAACTGGAAAGATAAGGAGCAGTCGCCGAGCGATGAAAGGACGTGCGCGCGTGGCACGCGGCCGGGGATCGCGCTTGATCCTACGGAATGCGGATCGCGATCCTTCGATCCTCGCTGCTGACTAATTGCCAGACGATTTTCTCGCGAGTCTATTGGCTCGGCGACCAGGATTGTCGCCGGATCCTGGCTACGCTTGAAATTACGTAATTGTTTCAATTACATGTTAATTGTTTTCATGCACGCGATTTCTTCTGAAATTATTTGAAACGTGATTTCAAGGAACGTGTTATTTTATTTTATAATTATTCGAAATGACGCGTTATCTTCTTTCGTAATTATTTGGAATAACATGTTATTTTCTTTTGTAATTACTCTCAATAACATGTATTTTATTTTACTGTTATTCGAAATTACGTGGTATTTTGTTTTATAACTACTTGAAACGATTATTTGAACAAGATATGAAGCAATGCTTAATGTTTGCAGCTGATTTGTCATACTTATTGCGTTTAACAAATTGCGACGAAGATTTCGAGAAATAAAATCTTTTTGTTTATTATTGTTTTCGGTATTATTTCTTTTGCTTAATTTTAAATGAAGAAATACGAAGGAATTTACTATTTTAAATCGCTTCGTTTCAAAAGAATCGATGGTAGTTTTATTTTCAAATAGTTATCTTTTATGTTGTTTTAAAATAAAATTTGTACGCGTCTGACCGTGATTGGATGATGTTTACAATGTCTTGATCTATAATTGCCTCAATAATGACCAGGTAGAACGACAAAATTATTACCCCTTATTAAAAAGTCTGAGATACAAGCAGAACACATGTTCCAATTACGTTCCCAAAAAAATCGAGTTTGAAAATAGATTTTTCACGGTCGAATAGAAGCATTAGATGAGCACGTTCCTCTCGTCAAAGTTGGATTCGTGAGGAAGTATGGAAAATATGAGGGACTTTTAATGGTGCGAGCGCTGCAGGTAGATCCAGGTGATTTATGTGGGATACCTCGGCAGGTTTTCCGAATTCGGTCCATCAAAGTTCAATTTCTGGGAGGAAACATGGGAAATCTAATTGTAAGTGACCCGCGGGGCCTCCGGGGTCTGGGGTCTCACCTAACTCACCGAAAGGGGGTCGTTAATTTGTAATTTTTTCAGCGGTTCAATCGATTCATCTTATCCGTTGCTGTCGGCTCGCCCGACAAATCGGTGGTTTTTTGTCAACCCGCCTAATGCCTGTTCGTTCAGTCTAATCGTAAAATAATGACAGGATGCCGCGATAACGCGGCTGCATCCTAAAGAAGCTAGAATCATTTGGACGCCTCGAAATAAGTCTTCCCGGAACATGGCGTTGCTCGTTCTTCTCCCCGTTTGATAATGCAGACATTAAACTTGCAGACAGTCGGAACTAAGTGCATAGTGTGCGTTTACTAACGCGGTTACTAATGCGGTCACTAATGTATCGAGGAAACGAAGAAATCTCCGTTCTTTTTCTTATTTAGCGGAAACAGCTGCTATCCGAATGTAATTTGCAATTAAATTGTAATTCTTCGGTTGGCTGTCTTTCTCGATAATCGAACGAGTGGACTATCGATGGCCTACAAATATTATTTCGACGTTAACGAACTGTTTGATATTATTTGGAAGCGCGAAATTATAAACCATCCTCGGGACTACGAGAAAACTATCTGTAAATTATCTCGCGGTGTAAGAAGAATTAATTTATTGTGCAACATAAATATTTCGAATTAGAAAGTATTACGTTTGAGTTATTTGGCGCGGTATTTTCTCTCGGATCTTTTTTGATCTCTCCTTCTTGTAATATTTGCAACAGCTACTCCATCTTGCCTTTACGATGATCCCCTATAAATCAGACAATGGTTGTTCATATCTGCAATCGCATCTCCCGCGTTTGCGAATTACCGTACGTTCGTTTCCCTACTTTCCGTATTCATTCGGACTAACTCGTTTCTCTTCGGTGAAAGCAAAATCGAAGAACATCGGGGCTTGCAAAATCGACTCGAATAATTCTAGAGACTTTCTATAACAGCAAATCGGTGCACGTTGTTTTGTTCGTTTTCTTACATCATTCGAAAATATCGGACGATTTTTGACGATTTTTGAGATTTAAGAGAATTTTTACTATTGACTTCTCAAGTAGACGCTGTAGGCTCCACGTGCACGAAAGATTATTCAATATTTGTTTTCACTGACATTCTATATTTATAACTATTCATTTACTTATCTAGTATGAACATTATGATTGCTATGTTTATCACTAGGCAGCGAATTTGATGCATCCGTGACGAGCACGAGTAGATAAAACACGAAACAGTGACGCTGCTAGAAGAATTAAAAAGCTTGATTATTTTATTTATAATTGGTTCGAATCTTTCAAAACAGAAAGGAATGTCTATTTTCCATAAATTTATCACATATGGTGGTCATTATAGAAATGCAAAATGGAATCAAACTGCTGTGGATTTTATACATTTGTGACAAAAATTCATAGACCAAATACAAAATAAAAATACCATTGCATTAATCCTAACTGTGGATTAGGCTTCCATAATTAGTCCGGACAATTTCTATTTCGCATAAAAATCCGCAGTCTATATATCAGTCTCCTATTTTCCCTAAAGCAATTACTCCTAAACGCAGATCCTGCTCGGATATCTGCAGTTTTCGAGCGGGGTAGAAATCAGCCCCGCGAAGCCACTTACGTAAGCCTAAACACAGCGGAGGCGCCCGAGGGTTAACGATAGTCCGCTAGCGGTTAATAAAATCAACGTTATTGAATATTTCGAAGTCGTAATTCGCGGTGAACGCGAAAAAGGAATAAAAACGCGGCGAGGTTAAAGAGAGCCAAAGGACAGAGCAGGGTTAATTGATACTCGAATAAACAAGAAGTCGCTGGCGCAGCGGTTCTCGGGGTAATCGTTGCGAATCGCAGTCGGCCTTCCAGCGTTCTCCGGATGAGTTCCCATTGGAAAATCGTGGATTCCACGTTCCAGAGGCAGAGGAGAGGATCGACGGCAGAAAAACGTCGGGGAGAAGCTAGAAAGAGCGAGGGGGTCGAGGGACGTTCCGAGGGGTCATAGTCGTGTAGAAAAGGGACAAAGAAGACGGGGACGGCTCCGGGTAATAACTTAATTTAAACTAAACTACAGTTTAATAATTCTCGGCCAGGTCGGCCGTAGAAGATGCAGCGGGCAACCAGCAATTTCAGAGCCGTCGTTAACTGCCGGTCGTTAGTCCCTTTTCAAACTTCTTTCTTTCTCTGGCAACCACCTTCGACGGCATCCCTTTTATCCCTTTCTCTCTTTCTCTCTCTCTCTCTCTCTCTCTCTCTTTCTCTCGCTCTCTTCTTCCTCTCTTCTTCTTTCTCTCTTTATTCTTCGCGTTCACCTTCTTCAATCCCTTCTTCTTTTCTGCCTTTCTTCCCATTCTCTCTCTCTTCCTCTTCTTTTCTCTCTGTATCTTTTTGGTCTTTCTATATTTTTCTTCCTCTTTCTCTCTCTTGATATCTTTCTGATCTCTTTCTTTCTAGATTTTGTTTTTTTCTTTCCCTCTCTCTTTCTCTACATATTTTTGGTCTCTGTTTATCTATATTTTTCTTTCTGTTTTTCTCTCGATCTTTCTGGTCTCTCCCCTTTTATACGTTTCTTTCTGGTCTCTCTCTTTCTATATTTTGTTTCTCTTTCTCTATTCCTGTATTTTCTGGTCTCTTTCTCTCTCTCGCTCTCTTTTTATATTTACCTTTTCCTTTCTTTCGTTATCTTTCTGATCTCTCATTCTCTATATTTTCTTTCGCTTTCTCCCTCTCTCTCTCTCTCTCTCTCTCTCTCCCTGTGTTTAGATAGTATCTTTCCATGTCCTCTCTCTCTCTCTCTCTCTCTTCTCGGTCTCTTGCTCTCTATCTTCCTCCCTCTCTCTTTCTCGTTGGTCACTCCCCTTTTCTCCTCGATCTCCCTCTTCCCTCCCCTCCCAGTCACTCTCTTCTTGTTCATCACGTATCGCCAGCACCCAGCCATGGTGTTACTATACTACTACTAATCTACTACTACTACCACTACCACTACAGCTACTACTACTACTACCACTACAGCTACTACTACTACTACTACTACTACTACTACTACTACTACTACTACTACTACTACTACTACTACTACTACTACTACTACTACTACTACTATTACTACTACTACTACTACTACTACTACTACTACTACTACTACGATTACTAACGCTACGCCGCCGCTCGGTCACGAGCTAATTTTCAAGCGCGGTTTGCGTGCCACGCCGTGAATCTCGCCACGGGCTCCCAGAAACACTCGCACCGCGACCGACAAATTGAATCGTCCTCGGCCTTCGCCCGGCGAGGATTCCTCGCGACCATACTGCGTTTCCAGGTTCGCCTCCGAACTGCCAGCCCGTGGCTCTTCGATGGACGCACTTCGCTCTCGGAGCAGGATTCTCGGCATTGCTGTCTACAACGGACGTCGAATACAATTGTAATTCCACATTTTGCTATTATTTATTTCCATGTTGTACGGGACGTTTGCAAACATGATTTAATACTGAGTAAAATAATCCAGTTTATTACGATACTATGATTATTGTACTAACCGCATTTAATCGTATTAAAGAGCTCGGTAGTACTTACTCTTAGTATTTACTTAGTAGTTACTAAGTAGTTACTTACTCGAAGTATGTTATCAATAAATTATTTTACATAGTGTCAGATCTCTGGGACTTGTTCAGAGAGCTTTAAAATTCTTCAACAACTCTGATATGTATACTTAAGATTTTCTACCGTGCTCTGGCAAAACCTATTCTGGAGTATTGCAGTATTATACTATTCTATATTTATAAATATATTTATAAAATATTAATAATAATATTGAGGGACTGGAGCATTGCCGATATTTTGTTTGCAAGTGATCAATAGACTGCGAAATTTATGCATATATGTATGACAGAAATGAATAGGTCAAACACAAAACTAAAATGCCATTAGAAAAATTTAATGATATTGTTACATCCTTTTCGACTTATTACGATTGTTCAAAGAGGAAGGACATTTTTATCTAATTTATATTTCTTTTGATTAACTTAGATATTTATAATGATCAGAGATGGATGTGGTAAAAGCACGAATCAATTGGAATAAAATTACATGTACGACGTCATTGGCAAAACAACTGTTCCATGGCGATCTCAATGTCATATATTTTGACAGTTGATAAGATAAAAATGTAGTACTCCGGATGTTCGAAATCTGCCGCCGTACAATCTGGCGTCGCTTTGAAGTTCGATTAACGATATCAGCGCGTTACGAAATCCCTTATCGTGCTCCATCGCGATAATTACAATTTCGGATCTAGTAACATAATTTACCTTTGTATTAAATGTGTATCGTTAGCTGGATTCACGCCCTGATTCCATTTCACCACGAAACATCTCGTCATACGTTGCCTGCTTTTATTAACACATTGCAACAAATTCGTAAAGAACGTTCGAACGAACAATAAGCGAAATGAATATTCCAAAACACCAAGTACTCCGTTATCTATCACTTAAAGACTTTCTGTTCTCAATAAATATGCATCCTATTCGTTAAACATTCGGATTCTTATTCGATTGCAATATCATAATCGTTAGACTTTGCACCGAAACGAACCGATACCTAATTATCTAGAAAAAAGTAGAATTCTAGACGAATTTTGCTACTTATTAACAAGGACTAACAAACAATTTTAAAGTCAAATTGAAAGACTGGATAAAGTATATCTTATTGGAACTAGACTGCGGATTTTTATGCAAAATAAAAAGCTTTCGCAGTAATCGCAAGTAATTACACAACAAGAATTACGTAGCAAGTTCGTTCCTTCTTCATTAATTTTAATAACTTAGAATTGACATTTAATCTTTCTATTATTTTAAATTTCAACAAGCCGCCTAATTATTCCATTCTGTTTTATCTGTAACTTGTCGTTTGTTAATACGGTAATGCGAATAATTATAGACTCAAGGTGACTTTTACATGTTTAGTAATACTTCAACAAAAGCTTAATTCTTTCTTTGTTGGAAATAATAGAAAATAGGAATATACAGATACGATTTTATTTCTGGATTTTCTATAAATATCAGTAAAAATTGAGTTAACAAGGTACCCTGTATATTTAAAAAAAGAACTTCAAGTTTTTGAATTTGTCATATCTGTATATTTCTATATTAGAATCAATAGAAAATAGAAAATATAATATAAAATAGAATATATTTACCGAATATAATATATCGTCAAATATTCGTCTAGATACGACTAGCAATGTAAAAGTCACTCCGAGTCCACGATCGTTTATATAACTATATTTGCAAACCGTGAGTCGCTTCTGATGAAACGCGCCGTACAGAACCGGCCCGATAAAAATTCCAATAAATACACCGTCGCATGAAACCATGAGAAACAACCTAGCAGCTTACTGTCGAGGACTAATTCAATGAAAAGCGGACTTGAAATATCGCTGTTCAAGGCCGAAATATATAATCCGACTCGCTAAACGTTCATCGAATGTTAACTAGAGGTGAAGAAGACATCAATTAAGTAGTTTGAGTTACAGCAGCGACGTCCGCGGGGGGTGACGGCGGAGGAATGGGAAAGATACGGCCGGCGGACTATAAATACTCGGTATTTATATGCTCCGCTAATTGTCTTCGACGATAAGCATCTCCCTTTTATTACTTTCTCCGCGACTTCGCCGAGCTCTCATCCCCCGCACCCGTCCGCGGCTAAACGTCCCACGAAACGATCCCTCGAGCGGGGAACACTTGTCCCAGATTCGTGATCGCAAGAAACAGCGTTTTCCGTGTAAACGGCACCTTCCCGACGATCGCAAAAACGCAAATTGTCGGCTGCGAACCGGTTCGACGGCGGAATCGCGCGACAGGGCGCGCCATCGCAGTGGTACCTTTTTCCAAAAAGCTTGTCACGATCATTTTGCACGATTTCTATGAAAATTAGTAATTTTTCTTTTCCAAGTACCCGAATTTCAAGGTGTCGCTGAAATTGCAAAATTGGGAATGGAAAAGTAGATACTGCTGATATAAGCACTGCTTTTAATTTAGTTTTAGAAATTTCAGTTTTCGATATTTGGCAATAGTCTCTTGAAGTCTCTTTAAGTCACTTATTGAACGATACTAATCGTTATTGGCATTCTTTTACTTCGTATATACTCTGGCATCAATATTCTTAATTCTTCATACTTGATCTTATTGGCATTAATGTCATCGCTGTTGTAACATTCTTTGCAACAAAGCGTCCATCCCGTTGAAGCAATGAACATAATTAATCAACAAATTTATACGATTCCTGATATTCTAAAAATATTTCCATGTGAAATTTTTAGATACCACTTTCTGTTCAAGCATTTATTATCATAAAAATCGTACGAAGTCGATGTAAATGCAATCTTGTCATTGTCATAGAACAATATAAGTAACTTATATTTATATATTTATTACTGTAACTTTATTTTACTGGTAAAATGTTGTACAAAATGATTTCTCTAGCCCTGTTAATTTTTTAAAAAATTATACCAATTTTGTAAATCTGACAATTAAGCATATATTATAGAACAAAACTGCTCCTTATTAAAAATATTAAGAAAACAATATTTTAATAATAGTTAATAATAATAATATATAATAGTTAGTAATAATACTAACAGATTGTCTCCGATTCATAAAAAATGTTAAAATCGATTTCCATTTAACTCCAGTCTCTTAAAATCGAATTTTTATTTCGCAAATTTTTATTTTTGCGAATTTTTATCCGCAGTCGAAGCATAACAGCATTTTCGTAAAAATGGTACGGAGTCATGAATTATGGCCAACTTTTCTCGACCATTAGCCCGGCTT
The DNA here is from genome assembly GCA_028455555.1 of Augochlorella aurata. Lineage (NCBI taxonomy): Eukaryota > Metazoa > Arthropoda > Insecta > Hymenoptera > Halictidae > Augochlorella > Augochlorella aurata. The sequence continues at coordinate 7,042,670 of CM052154.1, read as the reverse complement.
TGGCTGACACGACGGCTTCAGCTGCGAATTGTTTTTAAGCGAGCCTCGCGCCTGCCCGATGAATATTGGCAATGATATTCCGCGGAACGTGTAATCTCGCGCGGAGCTGCCTTATTATCACTGAAACGGGAAGAGATCAATCACCTCCTGGAAATTAAGGGTTGCTTCCCGTTGCACCGGGCGTCAATGGTAGCACAATTCCGAGCCCGTTCTCGACGCCACCGTTCCCAGCTCCAATAATTCTTCACGCGATTGCTTAACGCACGCTGCAATTTATGAGCGTGAAACGCTCCGCTCGAGAAAAAGTTGTTTTTTCCTGCTTTCGACGATGACGGAGTTGATGCCTCTATTAGGCCCTGAGATGACGCTCCAGTGACAGTTCGGAAGAGGAGCGCTATTGAGTGCAACTGCTATTTAAGTGGCAATATCCGATCAAAGTCTCCACGCATCCGGTGATTATGGACTTTTGAACAATTTTTCATTTATTTTTGAAACGTTTGAGCGATGTTTGTCTTCTTGTGTTAGCTATCTTTTATTTGATATTGATATTTATGCTAGAGGGAAATCATAAACCTTTGTGGTTAAGGTTATGTCAAGGTTACGTAGAATGAAATGTTTTTTGTATTTTTAGAACGATTTTTATTGGTTTGAATATTTATTCATTGTTACTGGATAAAGAACATTTTGTAGTAATTATTGAAACTCTAGTTTTAGATGCAGTTTGTACGATGCAGTTCCAAAATGTTGAAGAATAACGCAAATAATTCGAGGAACATTTAGAAGAATATTTAGAAAGATTGAGAAATATTCAAAAATGTTGACTATTCAGAAACGATGCTCAATATTGAGAAATGTTGATGAACGCTGAGAAACATTGAGAAATATTAAAAAGCATTGAGGAATATTCAGGAACACTGAGCAATATTAAAAAATATTAAGGAATATTGAGAAAGATTTAGAGATATTAAAAAACATTGAAAGACATTTTGAGAGATATTGGAAGGCATTAACAAATATTGAGGATTTCTGAGAAACATTGAGAAATATGAAATAATGTTTAATAATATTCAGAAACATTGAGAAATATTAAAAAAATATGAAAGAGCATCGAAGAGTAATAAAATATTGTAGAGTAAATTTTGAAATATTGAACAGTAAAATTAAAAAGTATTAACGAATATTCAGAGACATAGAGACATTAAAAAAATATTAAGGAATACTCATAAACATTGGAAATCGTTAAAAAATATCGTGGAACCTTCAGAAGCATTAAAAAATATTTCGAAGCATTCGGGAGCAATGAGAAATATTCAGAAATATTCAGAAACATTGAGCAGTACGCGAAGCCGCAGCTAAGCTTCGTGATCGCAGAATGTACGCGTTTTTATGTAAATTTAATTCCCCCGCGTTTCGTTGATAAAGATATCAGTGGTAATAAAGTGCGTTCGAACCGCTTCTCGGCTCGTTTCAAGCACGATTCCTCGTCGGCGGCGTGTTACGAGAAAGTCCGCGCTGCTGCTCGAAAGAAGCCTTTAAAGGCTGAAACGTTTCTTGATCGTAATTGTGGTATGACGTTTAAATTGCAGTACAGTGGCAGAATCGTAGTACGGCGGCATGATTGCGGTACGCTCGCATGCAACTTAATAGCACGAAATTTATGACGGATCTCTGGTCGGCTCCTCCGCCGTGCTCGATTGCCCCGACGCGACGGGGACGTGAATTATGGCCGCGACATTTCGCGTTTACAATAAATTGAATTAGAGAATTTCACGGCGGCCCGCGGTCGCTTTACTTGTCTCGGGCCCGATAAATCAACCGGCTGCGGGAATTTCGTGGGCCCCGCCCGGAATCGCAATTTTTAACGGTGTCCTGATAACAATGTTATTAATGCGCGCGATAAATATAAAATACAGTAATGAAAATCCACGTACCCGCGAAGCAGAACTTTTTCACTCACAAATTGTGTTACGTGATTCTTAATTAATACATAAAAGAGATTTTTTTATCGTAATATTTTCTGAAACTTTTTTCATTAGTTCTTTATAATAACCCCGTGGAAGAAGAAAAATTGCTATTCAGTTTTTAATTATCGATAATCTGATCCTTGATATTTTTTTTATTAATATTTATTTCAACTATTATGTTAATAGTCGAAGGTGCTAAGGGGTTGTAATTGATATTTTCAAGCTGAGCAAATGCGGCTCATATTTTATAAAACATTAAAAACCTTGTTATCGCGTAGTACGAATAAAGTCGACGGAATCGCGTCGAAGCGAGATAAGAGATACACGAGTAAGCTTTGTTAACGCATAGGAAATCGCAACGATGTTGTTACAGCCCTTTCGTCACTTTCTAGAAGTCGTTGTCTTATCCGGCGTTGAAATCACCTGCACGCTAGGACGCATCATGTGTCCAATAAGGTATCCGCCACATGCGAGCCACTATAAATGGCCGAAGAAATTAAATATATTACTGTGTTTCTCTATCATATTTAATAACAGGATATATCATAATTATAATAAAAATTAGATAGATAACGTGTACAAAATATCACTACTGTTCAGTAGGAAGGAAATCCACTTTATACTAAAGAATAAACAAAATTTGTATAATCAACGTTAATATTAAATTTAATAAAACTATATTTGTTGCAAGAAACTGCAAACTGAAGATCGTAAATGTTTGAGAATATTATTTTGTATTTATAGCGCGATGAAGAAACAGTTACGCGCAAAACTCAGTCGTACCTAACAGGTTAAGATCATTAGTGCGATCTAAATACCAAGAAATTTCCGAGAAGAAGTTGCATGATTGTACATATTTTCGAAAAAACCTGACGTGCTCGATATCAGAAGAATTTCCCGTGACAGCCTCTTGAAAGGAAATCTTAGATCGAGACGAGGAAATCGCTCCGGAACGATTATAGCTTTCCAAGGCGGAAACGTCGGTCTCGTTCCCGGTAATTTATCGTCTGAAATTCGGTGTTTGGATCGCGGTTCTCGGTACTCGGCTCTCAGCTGCCAGCTCCGAGCGCCGCAGAAATGAATGAACGGAATCTTAGAAGCGGGGAGAACGCGTCCCGAGACTCACCCACGGCGGGACACGGCCGGTTCTCGTCGTTTCAGAGAATTTTCAGATCCGCTACGATCGTAATTTGCCCGTAATTGTGTTGACCGCATGGGATCTAATAGCGACGCGTTTATCACCGGCGCGGCCCCGCTATCGGAACGAACGGATGTGAATCATCCGATCATTTATCAAACCGTGTCTGGATCGACGCAACCCCGGGTGTCTCGCGTACAGTCGCTCACGAAACCGTTCGGGTATATTAACCCTTTGCCATCGAATGGCGACTCTGAAACGCTGGAAATTGTTTTATCGCATTCGGAAATCATTTTTATTAATATTGTGTATGTTGGAAGAACTGTTGTACACCCCACTCTAAAAGTATTAGGACACTCGCTGATTTAGTATAAATTGTATTTTTTTTTATTTGGCGATTATGTTTAGGAATTTATTGTTTATTGTAAACGTATGGAATAATGTAAGGAAATAGGATAAGTAATAATAGGGAAATTAATGAAACGAAATTAGTTCGAGAATTAAAAACTCGGTGGATGTATCGACGAAAATTAAATCATCTTTTATAAAATTGATATTAAGTTTATTATAATGTAAAATATATACACGTACTTTTTACAGTTTAGTATAATTAACTTCGAAATAAATTTAGGAAATTTTAACGACTTCCTATTGGTATCCCAAATTTATTTAATCTTCTATAAGTGACCCAATACTTTTCGAAGGGGATGTAAGAGTCACAAGACTCAATATTATATACATAAAACGGCAACCACAGATTTATCGTCTCCATGAAACAATGTTTTCGACGTGATTCAATTAAAACGTTCCTGCGAACACAGGGAGGGATGTTATGGTTGAAAAATGGAACGATGAACGATCTTCAGGGAAACGTCGGCGATTGCGATAAAGTCGGCATAAAAGGACTTGTTTGTGGAGCATTATCGCATATTGAATTATAACGCTTTTTAATTGAAACAGCGGAGAATGAATTTGATTGTGGTTCGACGAGAAACCGCGCAATCTTTGATGTGCAGCGTGACGTGCATACTGAATGGGCAGCGTGTTGCACTTTTAAATGATAAGGTTGCACGTGGATATTCAGACAAAAGAGAATGCAGTTTATTTCACACATTTTCGTTCCAACATGAACATAGGAATTGTTTATCGTACAATAGAAGCTTCATATTAACTTTTTATCCATTAACGCGTGCACCGGTAAAATTAAAAATAAAAATTAACTATACGCGAAGACTTTTTTGAAATTGTTCGTTAATTTTATTTGGTCCAAGGTGGGATCATTCGATTAGCGACGTTATAATTATTACATTCTAAGCATTTATCAATAATTATAATTAAAATTGGGCGAATATGTAAAAAATAGTGAAAGGAACGTGCATTGGTTTATTATCCAGGAAATAAAAATTCATTAGAGAGCTTACGGAGTCGGTGCCGTATTTTTGAATATTTGCGTCGTATGTTAATAAACTCCTTAATTGGAAGGATTAATTCGCCCTGCGGCCGCCCCAAAGATTAATAAACGGCCTGAGAAAATCAAATTCCGCGAAACATCCGCTGCATAGTCATTAGACAGTAATACCAGAGTTATATCTTCGCTAAGCTGCAATATTTAAGCGCGGCCGGATTGCAAAACATTGATGCAATCAAACATGAGCTACATGTTTATACTGTTTTAATGTACTATTCAGTGATATAATGCTAATAGTAAGCCCTACACGTTTTTTTATCTGTAACATAAATCAGTGTCACATTAAATCCGTAGGAAAGATCGCGATTATACCGTCGTGGACATAATTGGACGTTGCAAAATGGAGAAGTGTATCGAGAGAGTAATGCTAATTGCTCGACCCAGTCTTTATCTTATTCAAACTCTACGTGAACGTAATTCAGAAAACTTTCAAGTGATCAGGAATATCAACGCTGCTCCAACAGTATTAATTAAAATTTTTCATATATTATATCGTAATTATGCTGTCGCTAATCTTCTATTCCTGCAGGCTGCATTCTTCGAAAACGGGAAACAGTCGAATTCGATTATGAAAAGACAAATTTCTAAATCAGAAAGGCCAGGCTTTTCTCGCATTAATTTACGTTTACAATATTCGCGCGTATGTTTCAATTGTGCGCAAGATTAATCGTGCCATGATTCCACCCTTACTATCTCCAGGACATTTGGAACAATTCTTCTTTTGGACAAATTCCTAAATCGGAAAGGCCAGGCGTTTCTCACATTTAATCACGTTTCCAGTTTCCGCGCGCACGCTTCGATCGAGCACGCGATTAATCGGCCTCGGATTCTGAAAATCAGCAAAAGTGGAGTCCTCGGGTAACGGGTCCACAAAAGCAATAACTCACCGCGGATTATAATTACTCCGACCGACGGAACGCGTAACGACCGGTAAAATATGTGCCGTGCGCGCGGGGCTGGTCACCTGACACCGATTAATTCAAGCAGCCCGCAGGACTTTCCACCTCCGCTCCAATTAAAAAGTCCTTAGCCTCTAATACGGTCTCCGCGTTGTTTGGCTGTTCGGGGTAAGGTAAGTGTCCCTGTGATATTGACATAATTTACATTTTCATTAATACTGAGTATGTATTATACTTTGCGTCAATGATTAGGTTATTCGTTAAACTAACACATATTTTCCGAACACTTCTTTACGAGAACAAAGGATGTTTTTGAATGTATGATATATCATACAGAAAGAAATGTTATAATTAAGTATAGTCTAAAAATCGTTTGTTTAATATATGTCTTTATGTCAATTACAATTGATTGTTATTAATAGTGTATTATATAATTAATTTGTATTTTACATTCTTGTAACAAGTAGGATTTTGATTAACTCGTTGAAGGATGTCAAATTGAGATATATTCGATACAACTTAAGAATTAAGCGTTCGAGATTTATGAAATTTATAAGTGAAAAATCCATAATGTCAAGTACTTATTGCATTAATTTAAGGGTAAGTATTCACTGCATTTTATATAGTTATATATGAAATAGAACGTAACCTCAATTTCTCTATAGAAGCCTCCGAAATTGCCAAAAGTATTCCGTATTAAACAGCTAATTTTTAATAATTCTTAATAACGTGAAGAAATTTGAAGAACCTAAAAACATTGATGTTGTTAACCACAACTTATTAAAATTATTTAAGGGAGACATAGGATTGCACTCGGCTGCTACGCCTGCAATCGGCGCAGACGATTTCTACCCTGTGTAAAGACCCGAGGTCTGCTAATAGGTGATTTATAACAGTAATTCTTCCCTCGATCGTCCAATCATTGGGACATTTACCTCAGACCGGTGGGAAATGAATTCGCGGAAACCTCGGCCGACCGATCCGCAGACTCCGCTCGCACGGCAAACATATCGACAATTTAAAACAATCGACTCCGGACTGCGCGGAGATCGCACGCGAAGACGGTGATACGATATTGCCGGGCAAATGACACGCTACGGGGTAACAACCCGTGGTTAGTAATTACTGCGGCAGGGCGGGGGTGGCTGCCAGGTTGCCGCTGCAACACCGGCACGCAAATTCGCATTTTTTTTCCACCGAAAGGGCTCGCGAGCGATCGCAAACGAGCGTAAGCGGGGATCCCGTGATAACGCTGTCGAATTATTAATCGTCGGGCCAATGACAGATTCGTTCGCACGTGATAAAACCGCAGTGTCAGCCATTTTGCGCCAGCGCACGATACGTCCCGACAGCGATCGAAAATCGATATTCGCGAATTGCGAACGGAATTGAAGTCGGTGTTGCTTGAGAAACGTCTGATTGTAATATGCAGAACTCCGTAACGTTCGCCTTTGTTCTCTTGCGGCCGATGATTAATGCTAAAGCAACCGAGCTCTCTAAAGATGATTGATGCGCGATACTTTGTGAGAGTAACAAGGAAGGATTCATTTAAACCGTTTGTCAATTTTATTTGAATAAAATTTTGTTCGCTTGATTTTAGGAATTTGTTTAATCATTTACCAGGAAAATTGTTCCATCAGTTTTTAAATTAAATATTGTGAAATTTTTAGCGAAATGGTTTACTGTTAAAGTCAGCAGAGAGTCACAAATGTCATCGTATTGCTTTAGACAATATTGTTTAAATTAGTTTATTGCACGTATATTAATTTTGTTAATTAAAACATAAATTTTAACAAACCGTGAAAATTTGAATTAATAAAACATTTACTTATATAATAGAGCTTCTCTCTCTTATCCGAAGGTTTATTTTTTGAATATCCTGATTACAAAATATTATCTAAAAATTTAATTAACGTTCTCTGCTGGATGATAGTTTATCTAAATAATAAAATGCTTAGATAGTAGCAGAATAGTCTAAAAATGAACATTCGCTGCTGGTTTCTAGAGCAAACAACGTTTCACGCGAATTTCTTAAAATGTAAGTACCATTAACACTTGGCTAAGCATGAATTTATAAAAGTAATATTATTCATAACGAACCAAGTGAAAAAGAAAATAAAAATTTCCGCTCCTCGAAGATATTATATTTCGTATCCCGCACGCGAATGGAGAACATTTCTCCGTCGCTTCTCTCGTTCTTAACAGCCGAGCGCCTCGATTACAAGCAACAGTATTGCCACTGATTGATAGCATATTTTCGTTCATGACTTTCAGCGGAACATTGAATAAAGACGAGATACGTATCCACGCTTTCCAGCGTAAAAACGAAACGAAGTGCACGTTAAATCAATGTGCAATAACTTGTCCGCGTCTTGAATTATTTAATTCCCCGCTGGAATTTTCAGCATCGTGTAACATGCTCGAAGCTTATCGAGACCAGGCAATTGCTGATTACGATTTTCGAATCGTAATAATTTAACGGCGGAAACTCGGCCACCGTAACCGCAGGCTGAAGTAAACGCGGAGGATATCTAATCTTATTTCGCTTGTGTCAGCATTTTAACGACGCCGGTTCTTGCAAGTTCGCAGCAGGATATAAGGGTTTAATTACGTGTAAACGAAAGTGGTAGATACGATCGTTAACGTTACATTTTGTTTCTTAACTATTGTCGGCGGCCGCGTGTGTTGGAGCGCCGCCTGAATATTTATGTGACAAGCTATGTGTGTTGCGTAATTATGTGTGTACAGATTGAACGCAACGATACAAAAGAAATTTGCTTTTCGTACAGCGGGCGCCGGCCAGTATCACGGCGCGAGTATTTTGTTATCCAGCGCGGCGGGGGCCCGAGCGCCGAATGAAATGTGCGCGGAGATTAGCAACATCCTTTTGTCATATTTCTTCGGTTTATTCGGACACCGATGCCGTCTCGATGCCTCCGTTGAACACCGGCCGTTCCGCGAACACCTCGTAAAAAGCTGTTTTGCTAATTAAAACATCCTCGAATTAATTCCATATAATTCAGCAACATCCTCGGGGCGATCTTCTGCAATTCCAACGACCAACGCGCAACCGCGCGCCGAGTATTTTGCTAATTAAAATTTCGCTCGAATTAATTTCGCATTATTCAGTGACACCTTCGTTATACCGGCCGGCGGTATTCATCAAAATACGCGGCTTTTATTCTGTAGCCGTTTACTCGGGGCACGGAGAGCGTCGGCTAATGAGAATTCACGGAAGAAACGGTTTCTTCGGTTTCGCACGATTTCTTCCATCGCCGTGTGTCCTCAAGGAAACACGCATCCTTCGGTTGTACGCATAAAGTCCCGTCTTTATAGCTCTTGGATCTGTCTTCCGTAGGAACGCTATTAAAAATTCATAGTCATCGGGTTCAGTCGCCTCGGTGTTAGATCGGAAATATTCTTATTGATCCTTAATGATCGACCTATGGCGAAGCGGGCCAAGTGCGGAGTGGTTTCTATAAACTTAAATTTTCTATCTGTATTATTATTAATATTATTGCGGTCTTTCGCGGGGAAATGAAGAACGATCTTTTATTTTTTACGCTAAAATGAACAACTTTTTTGACATTTTTCTGACAGCTTTGAGATCTTCTGCTCGTGGAAGTCCTGGCTTTTGTTGGCGGAATATTGAATTGATTTTTCAATATCTGTACGAAGTGAATCTTTTTGACAAATAAATTGAGTTGACCAATACGTAATGAGGAAATTGTTCGCCGTGTTTTACCGCGACGTTTATGTTTCGGAGGAAATACTGACTTATTGTAGAGTTCTAGGAATGAGATACTACAATTTGACTCGCGTAATAAGAAATATAAATGCTTAATGCACTCGCTTAATGCGCCACACCTTGCTACTTTTCCTGGAAAGTTTCCTCGTCAATTTATAACTACCGCCGTACTCGAACAGCTTTTCATTTTTGCATGGTTTATAACGATCGGGTAATCAGGTTTTTGTAAATTCTAGCTGCGGAGAGATTGTCACTATTGGATTGCGGATCTGTGCATAAAAGAAGAATCATCTGCGCCAATTCGCCAGACGTAGGAGCCAATCACAATATTTCCTCTAATAATTTTAACAAATTCGAACTAATACATAATTTCTCCCTTCCCTGAAATTACATTTGCTCTACCATAGATGCATAAAATCTGCAATCTTAACCTTAATTGTTGTTATATATATTCTATTTCTATTTTATTTTGTATTATAAGTTCACGATTTTGTTATTGGTTAAGAATAAAATACAATGGATTTATCTAGACTTAAACAAATTTCGCAGCTTTCATTTGCATCCTAGGGTAACCGCAATATTTTTATCAAAAATATAATTCATTTTATTATTATTCTTCATAATTTATGCCTACGAAAATGAAGCTATAATTTTGTAAAATTATTGAGATATTCGGCGTGGCAGTCAAAGCGTCGCGGTTCTTCCATAAATATTCAAATCGACGTAATTAAATTGACGCCGAAATAAGAACGCGCATAATAAGCACGAATAAATAAGAACGGTTCATCGAAAGTATCGCATCGATCAAACCGCGTTCGCAATTAACGCGATCGCGGAGGCAGATCGATTCTCCTCGACGCGGCGTTTCTTTAATTCTCGTCTCGGCTTCCTTCTTCATTAAACTTCCGTGCCAATAATAATTACCGCGGGCTGGTCAGATCTGATTACGCAAGCACGTCAACGCGGAATCGTTCCAAATCCACGTGATAACACCGGCAGGAAACGAATTGTGTTCGAGTCACGTCGGAATGCTCGTTCCGAGAGAAAAAGGGAACGTCGGAGAGACGGAAAGATGGGGAAAACGAGAACGAGAACGAGAGAGCCAGAGAGAGAGAGAGAGAGAGAGAGAGAGACAAAGTAAGAAAATAATGGAACAGAAGAGCAGAAGAGAGACGGAGAGAGAAGCGTGGCCCCGGTGGGGTACGATTTCAATATTAGCCAAAGATCGAGATCTCGATTCGGATAAAGTTAACATGCGCATCGAGCTACTTTATCGTGATCTCGAGCGGACGCCGCTGCGGCTTAATTTGTTTACATGAGCCTCACTATCATTATTCGGAACGCACCGCCGTGTTTTATTCGTTGCTTATTAAATAAATGTTTCTGAATATAATTCCCTTCCGCGACGCAGATTATCAATTTTTACTCATCAATAAACTGTTACGGTGCTGCCACGACGTTGTGTTCTCGAATTATTTTCTTAAGCCCCCCGTAGGATGATTTCATTACGCTTTTACATATCTACAGCATCTTTACATTGAAAATGTTGATTCTAGCTGAAAATAACCCGAGTGTAAAAAGAGACATCTTTCATTTAGTAATATTATCATAATTATTATACACTGAGAAAGTTAGACACGTCTCTGCTGCGGCTTATTTTGCAGTTTATTTCAGATATTTACTGCAAGGTTTATAAATCATAACCGGAGTTGCCTTGTTTCTGTGAGGTATTGTAGGAAGCTTCTAGTTAGCCTAACGGCTAGGTCGAACGATGCGAAATGATCCTCCATTAGCGATAATCGAAACGAATGACACGTAAATCGCGTATAAATTAAGACACTTTCTGATACGATCCACTTTTCTCGTCACAAACGGCGAATTACGCGCGGAGCCCATAATACCGCAATGTGCATAAAATACGACGCGACATGCAGCCTGGTTGTTAGCCATATAGTAGGCTAGAAATAAATTACAATTTCGAGCGCGGCGTATATTGCTCGCTAACAATTCGGTAGTTAATTGATTTTCTATCTTGCATTTCAGTCGGTGCAGCTATCCTTTCTGAATTATTCTGGCGAAGTTTCGAAGATCATACAACTTCACTTGCATTGACACGCTTAAAATTAATAAACAATTATACATATTTATGTAGACCAAACTTAAAACACTATGTAAAAAACTATAGCTAGACTTTGCATTTGTTGTTCGAAGACTTGACAGTAAAAATTAATATTTGTGTTAACACTGACGTGCATAGTTATATTTATTTTATTTAATTACTACTGTATTTAATATCGTACTAAATACGTAGTAACCTCTCACAAAATAGGATGCTACGTGTTACAATATTAAATAATTATGTTAAAAAATATAAAATCGTGGTCGCCAGTACTAACCACCTTTTAATTTTACGAGTACAGTTTTCCGTTTCGTTTTAAATGCATATAATATTGTCTATTAATCTGAAATTGTTGAGATAACAATAACGTCCCACTCGTTCTCCGCAATAATAGTTTCCAGGTCGGAAGAGCGCGACGCTGTGTTCTCCGGCGAGCAAAACAATGGCGCGTGTTGGACTTCCTCAATTTACGCAACATCGATACCAACGAGACGGCGGTCGTGTATCGATTACCGGCTGGTAATCGGGCCCCGGACAATTATTACGCAACGATTCCCGGGCCCGGGCAAATTTCCATACTCTTAGAAATTGCGATGCGTCCGTTTCAATTAAACGGCCGATTTATTCCGTCGACGCGGTCGGATCACGGCTGGAAACGCTTATCGGCGCGCGCGTAATTGCGCATCGGTGCCTCGAACAGCGTCGGTGGGCCATAATTTACAAAAATTGAGGAACCGGCGAGGGGTCGACGCGCCCCGACGGCCGCGCAGGCAAAAAAGAAATTAGCCGGGCCACGTAAACAGTATTCCGTCAGCGATAAATCAATAACGAGCGCGCGCGAGACCAGCTTGCTGAAATTTCAGGCGGAGCCGCTGCCGCTGTACGCTAATTAAAATGCTTTCCGTGGATTCGCGTCGCTTTTGCCGGCAAACTGTAACGGTTAACGCCAATTAAATTGCCGTGCTCTGGCCGCAGATCGATCCTTGATACGGGAAACACCGGCTTCAGCCAGTGATCTTCGAGTTTTCGGGCCCGGAAGCTTCCGGTCGCGCGAACGAGCGTAACAGGGTGAGAATTTGATCTGATGGATGGAATTATAAAACGCTCTGGATACCATCCGTGCACCGGCTTCTTTTATATTTAGTTTTTTATTTATCTTTACGGCGCGAGGAGTTATTTTCACTCAAATAAGGAATTTTATATAAATATGAGCTTTTAAAAAAAAAACATATTGCTCAAAGATTGAGATAATTGTCCTTTACTATTTCGATACAAAATGTGAAAGTATAAAATGAACTGAAGCACGCGAACTGTGAATGTTCTTTGCAACTGTCTTGTATTTGCAAACTTATCTTTGACATTTAGCAATAGGAATTGCAAAATGCTTGCTGAAACGTCAGTCTCGAGCTGATTGTAGGTACGGAGTTCGGTAGAAATAGTGGAAACTTCTGGCGGCGTTTATCGCACCGATTTCAAATTTATTCGGCAAAGGGATCGTAATCGGTCGGCGATCGGCAGAGGATAGTCGGATACGGACAGAACAATGTCGGCCATTGTTCAGTGAAAACAATCATTATGTACGTGTAAACTGATAACAAGCACGAAAGAACGAGAAGCAGTTGTTTCTTTAACGAGGCTTCGGGAACAATCCACTTAACCTCTGATCGATCCGCGATTATGCGATCGCTGGAGCGTTTTATAAGTCCCGGTGCAAATTAGATTTTTAGATGAACAGCCGATTAGTGATCGAGACCGTATCGATCGTGCACCGAGCCCGACGAAAATTATAGGAACACGTCGAGATGCATTACGATAGAGCCCGAGAACCCGCGCTGGCTCGCCGGAATATATGAAGTGCTAATTTAAAAAGCCGTGATTAGCGTGTTCGACGAATTTTCCATGCGCATCCGTTGCGCCGTAGATTCTGACGGCAGATGATCGCGCTGCCGCGGGATCACTTTAATTGTTGGGTCGCGTAACCACATGGAAATAAAATTATCGCAGTCTCTTTTCATTTGTGTACACTCTGCCACGGATAATTGTTGCAAGATTGTTTTATATGCGGCGAATAATTGTTTCGCCTGCTCCGCGCGCGGTAATTTAACGACTGTCGAAGCATAGTGGAATCAAGGATGCACCAATTAAACGCACGATGTAATTAGAACCGTAATTGTTTCCAAGCGTGTTAACCGCTGACGATCGTTTTCTTAAGGCACTGACAGCGGCCAAGGGACAAGAAGCTTCTCAACCCTGGCCGAAGCAATAAACATCTGGCCGATTCCATCTAAACACCCCTAATTACGAGCTCATTTCAATCTTAACCAGTTGGCTGTTGCAATGTCTTTAAAAAGTGTGTAAGTCGCTGTAATTACATAGAATAGTTTCCTTTAAGCACAGCAGGTTCAACAAAATATATATAATACAATGAAGAGTATAAAAGTAGCATAAGAGTAGCCTAAGAGTAGTAGAAGCGTATATTTAAGCAATATTCATCAAAAACAATATTCGTCAAACCATAAAATTGTCTAGAATTTTATATCGTTTAATAAAAATTTCTTATAAGTGGAGATATCATTAAAGCTTACAGGGTAATTCTATGTAAATTCTTCCATTAAAAATAAATTTTCCTCCATAAAGCGATAATGGAATTATTCACGGTGCTCTTTAGCCTACTAAAATCCTGCTTAATCTGTTCCGTTTAAGCCTATTAAGATGTAAATTTCATGCGAGTTGAATGAAATGCTGATTGACTTATCTATCGTCAGTAGCGCCGCCTTATCAGCATCAAAACAATGAATATTGAAAGAGAACCATGAGAATGTACGCGCGTCATGCAAAGAAGAAACATTCTGATAGATAGGCAGTCTCTTACGAAACCCCTAAGCAGGCTCGATACAAAACTGTTCGCTCGAGGAACGTGTCAAAACCTTATTAAATCTTTCCTGACAGCCTCGTGAGACAGACTACCGCGGAACCTTTGAACTTCGAACATTTCAATCAGCGGCGGAACGTAAATGCAGAACAATCTAATAGGAAAGAAACAGACAGACGTGCGTCCGTGATAATTTTCTGTTGTTGAGCTCGTTTACTATCTCGTGTGTAATAGTATGGACAATGAACACGTAATTATCTTTGTTTGTCTTGGGAAAGGAAAATCAAGCGAACCAGAGGTGGATAACTTGTTAATGTTGTGAGAGGTAAACAGGAAAAATTTCGATAGAAACAATATTGGATTGCGGTCAACATGACCTTTATAGTGAGCTTGATTCAGAAATAGTTAGAAACTGGTTACGTCACTGTTGCTAATGAATAGATTTCAGACATTTGCGTTTTGCGCGAAAAATAAATAAAATTTTAGCGACCCGGCAACGTTGATATACTAATTAGAACTTCCTAGAATTATTCAAGGAAGAATGATATTTGCATCTAGCTTCTATTTGCAGTTATGGTAGACAATTATTATTTTTCATAAACATCAGCGGTCTAATGATGTATAATGGAAAAATAGGCTAGATGCAATTTCAAGTGGTAAAAATTCGTGTAGAAAACTTTTATTACGCGTAAAAATCCACAGTTAAATGATCAATTATTATTTTTTCTACTACAAGTAACTCCAAAAACGTGTTAATATTTTCATATAAAAATATGACATTTTTAGAAATACATTTCCATAGAAAAATTTTATCAATTACTACATTTCCGGTAAAAAGCGTCTCCAAAAATATATTTTCATATGAAAATACGTTCAACGGAGAAACGATGCGGAAGCTCTACGAACTCGAAGAATCCTCAAGAAAAAATCTCACGAAAATTCAACGTCTCTTCGATCTCACCGTCACAGTCCTCGAACACTGACGAAAAATTCCAGCACAACAAATTGCGTGCTAAGTGGCTGCATAAGCCGCGCACAGCAGACGCTAAGGAAACTTCGGATCCCAGCGCGTTGGTTTTTGAGCCCACTGTGCTCAGGCTGATGTCTGGTAAATGGTAGCGCCGACAACGAGCCAAAACCGCACAATCGATCGACGATCGACCGGCAATTTTCCGCGATTTTCGAGGCAGGAACTTGCGCCGTGTTCCATCGTCGGAAGACAAAGCAAAAAGGACGAGAGGTGGCTCGAATGAAACGGCTGAAAAGACCGGGATATGAAAAGGCCGGGGAAGAGGACTCGTCAAAGGGAGAGGGGTAGGAAGAAAGATAGAGAGAGGGGGAGAAAGAGAGAGAAAGAGAGAAAGAGAGAGAGAGAGAGAGAGAGAGAGAGTATGAGCGAGCAGAAGAGGGAAAGGAAGAGAAAGAAGAAAAATAAACGCCGGCAGCGGTGCAACAGCTCGTCGAACGAGGTACGAAGCCACGTAAAGGGTCTTCGCATAATATGGGTAGCCCCGGTATCGGCGGCCTGCTGGTCGATAAGGAGGTTTTCAGATACGATCTACAACCAGGCCGGTTAATTATATATTAATACCTTCGCGTGCAATCCTTGGCTGCGTATAGCCGGCATTAAGAAGCCGGGGACCCCTCCGGGGGTGGCTGCGCGGCGTAATGCATGGGAAGAGGAAGCCACTCTTCCAGAAGACGGCCAAGAAAAAGTCTGCTAGATAAGGAACCGACGAAGCATCGTGGAACGAGCATGTTTCCTTTCGAACACACCTTATTGTTCCCGGATTATTCATATTTTTCCATTTCATTTTGTTTCATTTCATCTCATTTGACTTAATTTGATTTCATTTGATTTCATTTTATCTAATGTGATTTCATTTGATTTCATTTGATTTCATTTTATCTAATTTGATTTCATTTTACGTCATTTTATGTCATTTTATTTCATTTTATTTTATTTTACTTCACTTTATGCCTTTTTATTTCATTTTATTTCATTTTATTTCGCTATATTTATTTTGTTTGAGCTCGCACCAACATTGTTAGCGTCATATTTAGTTCACTCAATTCATTCACCGTCATGAATTCATAGAAGCAATTATTATTAAAAATATCTTGTTTTTAATCATATTTCCCTTTGCTAATTTCGCTCCTTACAACTTTCAGACCGTAAGGGTAACTCTGCGTTAGTTAAAACCATTTCAATTGTGTTACGTAGGTCGTGCATATGAAACGTCGGATTTATGATAAGTCAGATTGATTGTTCGAGAGATTAGGTGTACGTTTCAGCGAGCTTTTCGTAAAAGGGAGTTCTTTGCTGGATACCCGCTGAGAAAACTGCGTGCAAGCAAATGGTGCATAATATCAGTGATGCAATGGTTGTTTCAATTGGGAAATCAATGTTCCTTTCGCTTTGAATAATTTCACTTCAATAATTTTAATATATTTAACGTACGTAACGATAATCATTTTCATTTTCTACGGATTTTTGATACGTAAATTTTAATTTGTCGAAGACCACCGTCAAAATATTTTTCATAAATTAATTTTGAGGAAAGATTTCCTGTCTTCCAAATATAATTCTATAATTTCTATTCAGGTTAATTATTCGACTATAGAACATTACGCAAAATGAAGAATATGTAAGAAGAAAGCGAGGTAGCGTTGCCAGTGAAAAGAATTAGTATTAAAAATTTCAAACGATAACATCTCGAAAGTGAATTTACGTAATATGCAGGGTTTTTTCCATGCGATTTTTAATAAATAAATACTTCTTACTTGTAACAATGCTTATAGCTTATCTTTACAAAATCTGTATACCTATATTTAAAGGTATTATATATCTATATTTAAATATATTATATACCTATATTTAAATATATTATTTACTATATACATGATTGGCGTGAATAAAAATTTATGACAATTATATAGAATATTTAATAGAATAAACAACGATTCTCAGTAATACTTACAATATCATTAAGTTACAAAAATGTTAATGACACAGCCACCTCCAGGCAGGAGGCTATAATATGGCATAAAAGATTAGCTCCCAGTCCATTGATAATAAACTATGTCAAGGGTTGACTGTGACCCGGCTCTCTGTCCTTTATCCGACTGTCAGTCAATTCATCCGACAGGCAAGATACGTTCCGTTGGGCTCGATTAGCATTCAGGAAACCGGGTGGTAGTGAGAAGTCCAAAGGCCAACCGAGAGTGTTTTAAAAACCAATCAATCTGAAACACCAGTGATGGAACCAATCTTGAAACCAGTTCATAGTTAGCATTCAATTTAATACAGGAGATCCGAACGGCGTGCCTAAGATTTCTAATATTCGATGGATCCAAGGTAATATCTATAAATCATACTCATCCAGTATACAGAAATTGAGATAGCTCCCAACTGTGCCTAATTCTTTTTTTTTCTTTCAATAGTTTCCGAAGAATATTCGAATATTCGCCAATGTTTATTTAGAGTTACAGCAAACAGGAACTGTACGATGAAATATCGCTCGAAGATTTCTTGTTAGATCGTAAATTTGATTCATTTATTGCAAAAATATGCGGACAGAAAATATTGAGGAAGTTTGAAGATACATTAGTTTCAACTGAATAAACTTATCAAGTAAAAAATAAATACATATGTAACGACCATATCTTGCAATTAATATGTATATCAGAAATCGTTAATTATAACTTTGCAAATTATTATACTAGTTTTGAAGCGTTTCCAGCTTACTCACAAAAATAATACTAAAGGCAAAAATGACAAAAATTGTAAATAATGAAAACTTGAAAATAACGAAAATTTGCAAAAATTATTGCATTATTCTCAACTTAATAAGCTTCTTAAGTAAAAAAATAGATATCTACCTAACGTTTATGTCTTGCAATCGATGCAGGCAATTTTCTAAGGAAAAATTCGCAACACCAAAAATTAATAATTCTAATCTTAAGAATTATCATATTAATCTTTGAGTACTGTATTTCAGTCAAACCGCTCAAAAAAATAATACAGAAGCTCAGAATTTAAAAAAACGAATCTACCATTTACAGCTCCATTAGTATAGAAATCTCGTAGCGATAAAATTCGAAAATCTCTCAGAAGAAACGCACGAAAGTCGATTGTATGAATCATGATGCTCGTAAAAATTCGCAACATGTAAAATCGATGCTTATCGCGTCAACTTTCGCTGGCAACATTAAAAGAGTGGCCGATACGACTCGATTAGAATTCAAATTAGAAGAGCTCGAGTGTTGTTTATGGCTGCTTAACGGCTAATTGAAGGTAGCCAGCAGTAAATTAAACAGCCCGGCCGGGCCGGCGTTCTACCCGCGACAACTGGCTCGCACCTGTCGCCGGGCACATAGTTGCGTTTCTGTCGGCGAGTCTCCGCCGCGACGTCCTTTTTAATTAATTCACCTTTAATACGGAATTTTGCCGTTCTGGGACACGATGTCGCGTATCGCAGCACGCGTTGCCACTGGATTAGCGCGTCGCCCGATCATCGATAAGATGTCGATCCAGCCGTTTTAAATCACACGGAATGGCTCGTACATTTTCGGGTAATAAATTCCGCTTTGGCGACCGTTTCCTTTCAGCAGTCGCTGCGACAAGTAGAAAGTGACAAGAACTCGGATATAATGAGCGTAAAACGCAGAGCACGATATATGAATTTTCTGAACGCATAATCGGCGGATAAACGAAGGGCGTGCTACCTTTAGCAATTTATCAATTATATGGTACACTTGATTAGCGCTTCTCCGTGCTTAATACATTATTGTAATATAGAACTGGACTTTTTTTGATTGCTATACAATTTCGTTTACGTCCTTTCTTAGATTTTCGTAATAGAAGAATCAAAGTTCTTTTCGATTTACGTTTTATAATTTATAGTCTATATTATGCTATACATTTGCAATCTTATTAACTCATCGTACTTTGATCATTTTCACAGCTGTATTGATTAGCAATTCTTCGTTCCTAATCATTTTTCTAAGTCTTTTGGTTGACTATTTTCACTTTCATTCCTTAATTTTCATAAGCGAAAAACGAAGCTACTCTGACTCGTTGATACAGTGTTAAAAAAATATCGCGAAACTCTTGTAACAATTAATGTTTTATATCACCACGAAAAATTATTAATCATAATAATGTCTTAGTATTACTTTAAAAATAAATTATATCCTCTCCATGGAGATTAAACAGCCCAAATAGAAAAAAGAAGTCCGCGTTTCTTGAATGAGTAATACAAACTAACAGTTCTCTCGAAAATCGCATTGCTCTTATTTTCGGTTTCAATTTACTATGAGCGGTCAGTGGAATTCCAATCGATATTTCGTTATCCAGCAAGAAATTGAATCCGTTTCTATCGACTTCCGTCGTGAAAATGATGGTCAGCAAAAAAGGTCTGATAGAAATCGTAATCGTCGCAGCACCGGCAGCATCATTTTCTCGAGCATGATTCGAGTTGCACGGTGCCCGCGATCCGTTGGATCTGCTCTCCTTATTGCTCTCGATATTTAATTCAAGATCATCCAGCCGGAGGCGCGGCGTGGCGGCTCGAGCGGAGAAAAGGGCGAGGGGAGAGCCCCGAAGGGTTGCCGCGAGGGTTGGCGGGGCCCGGAGAGGGGCACTGTAACCGGGCGTCAGGAGGATTGATGGCGTCTAGATGCAAATGCAGTCAGTCTGGCACGCAAGCAACGTATCCACCTACCGACGCCTTATGCCAGTTAACGCCTTACAACTTAATAATCTTGTTCGCTCTCCTCTCTCTCCCTCCTCTCGCTCGGCCAGCTCCCTCTCCGTCGTTCGCGCCGCGTCTCCTTCAACCCTTCCCGGTGTCCTTTCCTTCTCCCTCTCTCCAGCCCCTTGTTCTCTGAATTTCTGTTACGCGGTTCCTTTTTCAATCCGTTTCTCCTCGACGTCCTCGTGGTTTATGCGAACCGTTCCAGAGTTTCTTAGTATCGCCGGACGAATCCTTTTTCGTAGATTCCTCTTTGTTCCGACTTTTATAGGCTCTTTACCCGGACTCGCTCATTTCTGCACCTTGTGTCCGACGCTATTTGTTATCTCTGTCGCTCGTTTCTCTTGCTACAAGTTTATTTAGTTCGCATTAAGTACAAAGTCGTTCACACTATTTTACAATTAAAAAGAGAGACGCCGTGCGTCACAATTTCCAAAATTCGATTTCGAAATAAATTCGATGGTCTGAAAGACAAGGGAACATTTTTATCTAGCCCCTGCGACTGGTGCAGTCAATTTTTATTTTGCATAATAGTATATCATGCGTAAAGTGCATCGAAAATTTTGCTAAGTAAAATTATAGATAATCTATAATAATTGTTATCGAAAAAGCCGTTCAACTGTTAAACAACCGCATTCCGCGAAACTATTCGCGGTCTAAAATCTTGAAAAGAATAGTGATAGAGATTTCCAGGCTTCCGTGCTCGGTTTCACTAATTAGTTTATTTCAACCGTATTGGATGTTCGGGCGGTTCGGCAGTGGACGCGTCCTCTTGGGAAATCCCGCAGGAAACTGGACCGGTTCCGTTGATCGAGCCCGACGGTAAGGTGGAGAAATGATCTAATGGACGGAAGATCCTTCAGTTCGTTAAACACCGCGGCAATTAAGTTTATATTAATGTTTCGGTAGATGCGAGATACTGCGAGCCGTTCGTGTACGCGAGCTTATAAGGAGGCTGCTGTAGGAAATTAATTGTCCGCTAGGTGAACGCGGCCTCGACGGAGCCACGACCGGAATGGCTTGTAATTAAAATGTTCCCCGTAAACGGTCCCGAGGAGAAAGTCGTTTCGGCTTCCGAGCTTCGCTATACTTTTTGGGACCTCGAATTAATTCCTCGGTCCGATTGGAACGTTTCTCGGCATTATTAATGGTTGTTCATCCAGTTCATTGTTGATAAGCTGTCGCCCCTCCCCTGTGTTACTGTCTTTGCACGCGTGGAAATTAAGCACGCCGAAAGTGGACAGGGCCACTCGTAATTGCGAGCGGGAAAATAAATAGTTTGACAACCCGCGCCGATAATAAAAGCCTCGAGAAAAGTTTAATGTATGGCAACCAATTACGTTCGGCTGGGTTAAATATGTGTTGCGCGCTGTCAGTGGTTGTTTGAAGAATCATGTGTACTGTCAGAACGGAGCCGAGTAGGTGTCAAGTCGTATGTTAACATGGCACAACATTTGTTTCTGATGGATCGAATTAATAGCGCGCCGATTAAAGCGTTTATTCTGTAAGAAATATTTATACAACGGTTCGTTGTTGCTTGATTTACGTCGTTGTAGATCCAACAAAACTCTCAGTTTCGAATTAAGCTGTAATTCGAATAAGAATGTATTCATAGAGGAATTCACGCGGGAAATAATTGATTTGAACAAAACATGGTAGAATATAAAATGTTTTCTAATATGATATAAAGCGATCTTTTGTATTATTAGAATAAACAATTTTTCGAATTATTCGAAGAAAGAATTCTTCGATCATTTGAATAAATACGTAAAATAATTTCTGACGAATTGTATAAAATATTCGACTAAAAGGAACTGCATAATACGGGTAATTATCTTTGATAAATATTTATTTGGGACAAACAATGCTCGACTCTGGACCGGTGTAAAATTCTAAAGGAAAAACGAGAACTTTTCTAATGGTCGCGCATAAAGATGTCCCGGCGTTTCCTGGCAATCGCACTATAATTTCTTAACGATTCATGCGGGGTCCGAAAACGTAACAAAACACCGGGGGGAATGTGCACCGCACCTGTCACGGCTGATCGCTTAATATCGCGGCGAGCTCTTAAATAATACGGAATGTTCCCGAACCTGTAATTTATCATTATAAATCAGTCGCATGGCTCGGCCCGTTTTAGAGGGAACTGGCCGCGGATACGAGAAAGAAGTTCTTTAGTGCACGGTCACCGTGGAAATTCGTGTTGCATCCCTTTTCTGGGCAGAAAGTGGCGGTCTCGGGGGTGCCAGAACGTCGTTCCTAACGCTAATGACGTCGTTGACTCTCACTTAACAAGAGACTACCCTCTAAATGGAGGGTTGCGTCCTGCAGCCAACCGGTCCGGTGGTGCTCGCCAACCCGGTGATTACGAAACTCGAATTCACTTCTAAATTACATCCGCCGTAAATGCTGTTAAAGTACGTGCAACCGTCCACCTTGTGAGACCGAGCCAGAAGCTGACCGCGAATTTTCGCCGAATCGATTTTATTTCGCTCTGCCCCTTTCGCTTCCCTTTTCGCTTCCGTCCACGCCACTTTGACGCCGATCCGCTTGCTGCTACGATTCCCCTGGGCCTATTAATTCCGCCTCATTTTTATTTCGTGCAATTCGTAATACCTAATCCAACGAAAACTACAGCCCCCGGCAGAAATCATTCGGACTCCTTTTGAAACGAAATAGAAACAGCTTTTATTTTCCTTTCGCCATTTTTTACAATAGTAACATTGAAAAAATGTATTTTAGTCACTGTATAGTGAACATTTAATATTGAAGCAGATACAAGGCATTTGGTTCAATTTTTTAAAAAAGTTATTGCGCTTAAAGAATTTAAGACAATGCAACAGTCTGACAAATGTCATGAAATTAAAATATTTTGTGAAACACTAGTTACAAAACACATTCAGGATATTTCAAGATAATTAACAGATTATGGATGTTAATAAATTCATCTTCAACTTCTTCAAGTTCTGATCACTATAAAATTAAGATGATAGAATATTATAAAATTATTAAATTATATTCGAAGCTGAATAAATAAAGTGACATTCTCGAAAAAGACTTATGAACATTTCAAAATATGAGCTAAACATGTAATATTAAAAATATAAGTGAAATAAATTATAAAGTTACTATCAATTAACTTGACCCTAAACTATCATGTTCGTGGTAATGAGGAAAATGTGACTTCTACGATAAACATCGATTAAACTTCGTCATCTCTCTAAAAAATCGATGCAACAATGATCACGGATGAACAGAGACATTCGATCGAAAATAATCTAAAGCATTTATGTCATTTAATTCGCCCCTATAATTTGCGAAGCTCGGGACAATATAGAAAAAGTAGGTTGGCCGAAGGAGCAGTGACTTACCAGACAGTGAGCAGCACAACGAGCGAAGAACTGACGATCCTCCAAGGTAAAAACGCAGCCGAGTATGAGTCGACCATTTGGCGAACCGTTTCATGCGGGCGCGTCCGCAATAAATCTCCGCGAAACTGTGAGGAGAAACGGCTTGTCACGCGTTCACGGTGAACCGTGTTCGTGCGGAGTCGTTCGGGAGCTGAACAGAGAGGCTCGATCCGGCAGGGATGGAAGGCGATCGGCAGAAAATTGAGATTTTATATCGGTGAAATAAAAGTGCGACGTGCGCGCGAGCGCGAGCCGGCCACGGTCTATCTTTTAATGAAAGAACGCGATCGGCTGTCTGTTACCGGGGACGTAACATGCAATTACACCGTAATTAACCGGAGGCTGAATACGCGATGCGCGTGGAATATTTTTCCGTGGCACGTTTTACGACGCCGCCGCGCCTTGACACCTTCATAATGACATTAAACTTAATAGCCCGGCTCCCATTTTCCAACCCCGTACATTGTACGGGTCTTAATAAGACGCCGCGATCGTCCGGTAAACGCGAGGATCTTTAATTAAAATATTTTAATCGAGAACCCGGCTCGACGCTGACTAACGGACAGGGAAAGACAATCGTCCGCCACGAAAATTTCGTTCGACGGTCTTTCGCTTTGATTAGCCTCTGCGTCACGTTATTAGAAACGCCGGGGA
The DNA here is from genome assembly GCA_028455555.1 of Augochlorella aurata. Classification (NCBI taxonomy): domain Eukaryota; kingdom Metazoa; phylum Arthropoda; class Insecta; order Hymenoptera; family Halictidae; genus Augochlorella; species Augochlorella aurata. The sequence continues at coordinate 7,018,642 of CM052154.1, read as the reverse complement.
TAATTGCCGCGCCAATCTCCGAATAACGTATTTAATTAAGACGTACACCGCTCCGGGGACCGTTCCGAACGTGTTTTCGTCTCTCCGCCTGCTTCGTTTTTCTTTACCGAGAAGAAACACGATTTTACATCGCTCATTCCGTTTACGATACTTGCTCGTGCTTCCGAGAACGTTTATGCTAGCTGTAAACGGCGTGCACGCGTTATCGTCGCTAGGCCGCTGCAATTGGAAAACACTCGGCGTGTTCGAAAATAATCCAAACGATTTGCAAAATGGTCGACGTTCGACTCTACGTAATAATTTGACAGTGTGTTGATCAGCGCCGGTGAAATGATTAAATTTAACGATCCATTCTGGAGCGTCCATTTCGTTTCTTTCCGTTCGAGAGTCGCAAGAAATTATTGGATTGTTAAACAATTTTACTGTGATAATTTACCGTCACCGACCTGCTTTTTGTAGCCCCATTAATGTTGCAAGTCGAACGAAATAAAATAATGTTCTTAAATAGTTCTGTATTTTATTTATTCGCGTTTATTATTAATATTACTTGTATTTTTATTTACTTCGGTTATGCATTGCCAGGTTGCTAACCAATGGAGTTCTAAATCTTGTTTCTTTAAAATCAGACTTCGAAGCAATTTTATTTTGTAAATCACATTTTCCTCATTGTGAAAAACAAGCTGTCTATTATTTACTGACCAAATTTACTGTTTACTCGACTGCGATCACCGGGTCATTTAAACCCAGAATATCTAAATCGTCACCTAGTTAAGTATTTATAGCAATTCAATAAAATAAATTCAATAAAATTTATAGCAATTAAATAAAATAAACATTAAAAACACGAAGTGATCAAAAGTATTGTTAGCTGTGCAAATATGAAAATGGTCCGATGTCCGAAGGTATCCGATTGATCCCGACGTTGCGCGAGTTGTTCAGCGGAATGATAGGCAACCGGACATACGTGTAGCCCACGTGCGTCACGGTCGGCGATCGAGGATCGATTATTATCTGGAGGACTGAGCCGATCGCGGCGCGTTTGTGCAGGTTCGCCGGCGTTTCGTGCGCGTTTACGGCGGTCCACGTAGGATTCCCGATGACCAGCCGCGTTCTTAGCGTGGCGTAATTGCATGATGATACGTTCCGGCCATGTTGGGCCCCCTAACGGCGCACGCGACCCTATATGGTGCCCCTTCCTTCGGCGTGGCGATGTCTTATTTCTGGACCGCATGGAAACGAAAACCAAACAGGAGTCCTCGAATCGGCGAGAATTGGCCGGGGATTGGTACTTAGTCTCTATTTGGGGCGGCGCGGCGCTTTCATTCCTCCCGTTTTTGTCAGCGCCAAGCTTTATGATCTTCGACCGCGCTCTCATCAGTGCGTAATGACTGAGTGATACAGAATTGCGGGTCGAAACGTCCGAGCCACGATATTCTGCGAGCGTACGATATTTTCAAATCACTGCGTCCTTTGAATAAGAAGCGGAGTCGTGATAATACTTACCGAGTTTCTTAATTCAATGTAAACAACGGATCATCCTATGGAAATCGTATATTCAGAAATAATTCCTCGATTTAACAGTCGAGCATTTACATTATTCTCCCAAAATTGTTTTTGTTGTAACGTTGTTTTAATAACGTATGATGTACTATATTATTCAGTAGATAATATTATAATATAAATAACTAGCATACTATGAAATGTATAGTACAATAACGTAAAATCGAGCGATATAGTCAAATAATTGATTCTGATCAAGGATGCTTAAAAATTTATATTTTAAATTTATTTATAGCTCTATATTATATTATATATTATAATATCTGTATCATATTACATATTATAATGTCTCTATTATATTATGCATTATAATGTCCGTATCATGTTACACACTATAATGACTGTATTATACTCTATATTATAATGTCTATATCCTATTATTATATTAGACTTGCACATTACATTGTTCAACAAATTCACACAGCTGTTCAATCTAAACCGTGTCGAACTAAAACAGAAATTCCCTGACGTTTAAAGTCTCGTCTACTCGCCAGCCTCTTTCGATCATTACCCAAAGGAATCAATCATTCTTTCACGCGAACCGATCCCGGACTCTTTCCTATTATCTAGTACCATCATAGCAGAAAGTTGGTCCGGGAACGTTTCGAAAACGGATGGTAATCAATTTCGATCGATTCGATCGGTGAGCGGCGAACAATCGAACAATAATCTCACGCAAGATCTCGAAGATAGTTTCGCGACTCGCAATTCCTAATTATCTCCAATCGCGCAATAATCTACGATCGTTTAAAAAGTCGACGGTGCAATTTGGTTTGTTAGCGTTCGTAAAGGGGGAGTGTCTCGCCCCGAGCAGAAATTACCGAGTCGCGTAAAGTGATCGATCAGAGTAATTGCGAGTGTCGGGGATTTATTAAAGAAACGTTTCGGTTAAGTGTCGCCGATTGGAGCTCTCCTGGCGTCCGCCGATTCCCCGAAACCTGAGACCCGCGACATATTGAATTAGCCTTTCCCCCGCGGAATTTCTGCGGAGCCCTAAATGGCCACGCTGGAAATTGCTTATCGCGGCCAACGATAATTAGCTTAAACGCCGGCGCGGCATTCCGCGGCCTTCCCGGCAAGGAAGACGGATTCGAGGGAACATCCTCGTACCGCCGTAGTAAATTGCCTCCGTATTAAAATTATATCGGAGCCGAGTGCAATTTGTATTCAGAGTCCGTCACGAGGCGAACGAGACCTCGGACGACGTCTCCTGTGACAAACGGATCTATTACGGTTCCAGAAGGCCTGCACTGCCTTCGCATTTTGCGACGGCGAACGATTCCTGCTTCGCGAAATGCGACATTCTTTGCGGATAGGTTGGGGTAGCGGAGTCATTGCTCTGCGCTGACCAACTGCTGCTGCTTTGGTTCGATTTCCGGCATACGTAACTTTATATTCGTCGAGTAAGACGTATGGAATTTTGTTTTTTTTTGATAAGAGAAACTACCCTACGTGAAAATTATATCTCGAGTAGCATAATTAGTAGTCGAAAATTAGTATTAGAAAATGTTTCGTCTCGTAAAACAGTTTATGGGTAATTCCGGAAAATCAATTTGGCAAGTATATGTTGTAAATCTATCTACATTTATTATATATAGGACAGGAAAATTATAATTATAATTAGTACAGGAAAAATATAATTGCTAGGATAGTTATTGGGATGTTTTTAATTTTATTGGAGGTATTTACTTTTATATTATTTTGTATAATATATTACTGTATGTATAATGTACTATATTCGTATTATAAATCATATAAAAATCGCATGTTCCATAAATGAACCATCATGAACCCTATAGTCCAAATTTTTGACACGAGTGCAGAAAAGTCTGTATAACATGAAAGCAGAAAATATCAATCTTTCTATACAAATTAACAAATTGAAAGAGATTAAATATTCCCTAATGCGTAAAGTAAAAAATAAATATTTTTGCGACATTGTGCCCAGATACGAAACTAGGCTGGAAATATAATAAACAAGTACGCCGGTACCATTTAAGTTCTCAATTAACCGTGTACAACTTAGTGGCTGTTTTAAGGAAGGCGAACATCATCGATGAGAACAGGTTCAAGAACTTAATAGCTAGATTTAAGAAGTGGCTCGGGTAGATATTGAAAAGACTAATGTCCGCAACGGAAAAAAGTCGGAGAGATTAATATTAATCTTCGAGTAAAACGAAGAAGGTCCGTCGAGCTAATAATAATAAGTCCTGAAAAAGGTCGAATCGAGAGCGTAGCAAAAATTCGATCGTACACGGTAATCGTTTCGTGTAGACATTAAATATGCGACAAAAACGTCAGAAGTGACTGCAAATGCCGATTATCTGCTGTTGGTGTAACCATAATGAAGATTACACGGACCGGAGTCTTAAAATAATCTTCGACTGTAGAGATTAACGCATAGCAATTTACTTCGCATTTATCATGATCAGTGTTCATCGAGTGGCGTCAACCGAACCGTGCGTCTACAATAATAAAGGCCACAGGCGCACGGAACGTGTAATTTAACGTTAAACAATCTCAACGTTACTCGTTCGGAGTTTATCAACGAAATTATAGGACGAAATATGCAGGACCGTGTCGCAGCTGAAATATTTTTCTGTTTGTTATTTGTGGACCGCGGATATTATGCAGTTATGCTAAAATTGACTAAGTGAAACTCCAAACAACGAAGATATTAGAAGGCTTTCTTTTTAATCAATAGTGATTGTTTGAAAGTTAAATACATTTTTATTTAACTTCTGTTCCTTACAATTCATTTACATTTACATTTACATTTCATCTCTTCATTTTTATTCATTCATTTATTAATTCTTACGTTACGCAAAGATTCCCAGTCTGGTCATTAGTGGACCATAAATTTTAAACATTTATGACAAGACTGAGTAGATAAAATTTCAAACTGAAAATGCTAAATGAATGTTATCGACGTATTATTTCAGTCACATATGCGGATGACTTTAATTTTTAACTTGCTTCTGGAATTCATTTTAACTGTAACATATTGAATAAACTTACCAAGCTCTTTGCAATACAAATGAGTTAGACTAACATTTACTATGACAAATTTTAACTGTTTTGCACTCGAGGTCCTTTTAAAATATCCACAAAGTTTCCAGTTTAGATGGCTTTATGAATATGAAATTCAGTCTTGCGTAACTCGTACAACAGCAACGCTGTTAACAATTTTATAAAAGCAAAAGAAATTTGTTAATATAACAATGATTTTAATATAAAAATTTTTAGCGCTGCCTCGGAGTCGCCACTCGAGCGCAAATGCTCGATTAAATGACTTTAAGAAAGAATAAGGTTTCTATTCGTCTCCTGTTCCTGATACAAATCATTTTTATTTTGCATAACGGTAGTCGTTACCGATCGAATTAATTCGAGGGTAATGGCAGGACGTGTACCTGGAACGGCGATCGGCAAAACGGCTCCGCGATAGAAATCTTGCGCAGCGAAAATTCGGTTTTTGGCGGCGCCAATGCGGCTGCCATTGATCGCGACGGTCGTTCGATTTGCTCGGCTGCGCCGAGACGATTTCGACAGTCCCGTCGGGGTCCTCTTGTCCAATTAAAATTAACCAATCGACGATAATGCCTGCGAATCGACCGTGTCGTCGTCGAAATGGCCGGGGAGTAAGAGAAGAAATCATGAGGCCGCGCATTAATCAGCGTAATTAGACGCTATTTATCTGGCAGTTACCTCTACGGCTCGCCCCACCATGCTAGCCAGAGTCCGCCAATTGAGACGACGATGGATATCGATCGGTACGCTCATTATTGATAATCTATACGCCATAATAAGCGGCCGATCCAGCTGTACAACGGTGGCAGCTTGAAGGATCATCGCCGGCCGATAAAGACCCGGTTCTGCCTTCCGGAACTGCGAATTTTCGTTTTTCCTTTTAATCTTTACGACGACGCGCAATTACTTCCCCCGTCTATTTTTGAGGACTCGCGACTTTTAACCGAACTACATTTATGGCTCAATCGAGCATGCCCGCGGTAAACAATTCGCCCGCAGCGTCTTGCACAATGAATTGCAAATTCCCGATATTGGCGAGCTGTTGTTTCGCATCTTGCGAAACGCTGCTCCTCGAGTTTCGTTGCTAATGGCACCGAGACACTTTCGAAGCGATCAGTGGACGATGGAAATGCCTAAAAATTTCAGTAAGCTTGTTTCTGCAATTTCGAGTCTACGCATTTTATATGTTTTATATTTTTGAAATTATTCCTTCACTTAAATAGCACACTTTCTCTACTGTAAATCTGTCCCTTCGAATGTCTACGGAATTTCAGAGCTTAAAAGAACTTTGATAATTGTAATATATTTTGATTAGGTTCGTTTGAACGTATTTTTACTGGGTTCGTTTATAGAAATTTTCGATTAGACTCGCTTGTACAAATTTTATTTGTACTTCGTCCTTTAAGTTGAACTTTCTAAAATGTTCGCACATTTTAGAAGTTTAATTACTCGAGTTATAGATACAAATGTGATTTTCAATAGGTTTTTAATTTACATTATCTCGCATTTGATCCCGCAGAAATGTCAGCGAGGATGTCAGAATAAAGCAGACTCGCGATCACAGCTAATAATTACAACATATAATTTCCACCTAGCATACCATGATTATCTCGCGCGGGTAACAATTATTTCAAATAATTATAGCATGCTGTTTAAAATAATATTTCAAATAACCTTATAGAAAAAGTGGTCGCAGGCGTGGAAATAATTGCAAAACGAAATAACACGTTATTTGAAATAACATATCAAATAACGTCTTTTCGAAAATACACAGATCTGTCAGCAGGAGAAAAATGTCCGCATACTCAGTTCCGTTTTCTGAGAAGATTGCTCAATTATTGTCTTCCGATATATGTCTCGGAGATTGTCGTTCTCGCGGGATACACCGAGAGATAGCATTCCGGAAGCGACGATTACGAAACGGCCAGATCATTGTGTCGGATCGTGTCACGATTCAGCCGCGGACTTAAATGAATCATAATCATGATGTCAGGTTCATTATACAGTGAGTGGACGATCGAGACCGAGACCGAGTGGGTTCCCCGAACCGGGAGGAAATCGTACGGTAACGCGACACAGGAATAGTTTGAGACGACCAGCGCCGAGCCGGACGTGAAAATTGTTTAACTTGTTCCCTCATGAATTATTTATTACCGCAGCCTATATCATCCATCAGATTTGATAGCCGTTTCCGATAATAACACTGTGGCTCCGTGAGAAAATTAAAAATCCTCCCATTAGAGTGGAAGTATCTGCCAATAGAACGTGTGAAGCTGTTCCATCAATCGGGAGCGACTACTTCGTGGAAGTAATCTGTAGAGTTCTGAGGAGCGTTTAATGTAAATCATCTTTTCACTGCGTGTAAATCATCGCAGGAGTTCTATAATAGCATCGGCGCATAAACCGTTACCGTGAAGTCCAATATTTCCTTGTAATTGATACTTGCAATTGCACCGTGGCACCAATTTTCTGTGCTTTCTTGGAGAAGCTATCACTCGATCACTTATACAAACCTTTTTATTCGAACTTTCCTTTGCAACTTCTTTTTACTTGAACTTTCTTTCAAAATCTGTTTTCTCCAAACTTTCTTTTGAAACATTTTATATTCAAATTTTCTTATAAAATATTTTTTATTTCAAGTCACTTATAAATATTCTCAAATTTTCTTTTAAATTCTCTTTTATTCAAGCTTTCATTGAATCGTGTAATTTGTTGCTACCGTTGGCTATATTTTTTAATATTGAAATCAGCGTTGGCATAAAAATGTGAACATTTTAATGCATGCTTTAGATAAATTCCTTACACTCAGCCTGAAAGTAAAAGAATTGTTTAATCAGCTCGAACCACAGAGTAGGAAGCAACGTTAAAGAAAACGATCCCATCAATTCCCAATGATTTATCAATTTCGTTCGAATATCATAAAAATGGAGCACAATGGCGGCAGGGAATTAAATCTGCATCGGATAGCTAAGGACCTCCTGGTAATTCTCGGTAACCGTGGAAACGTTTCATCTCGTGCTATTTCATCCCGCAATTCAGATAACGGTACTCTCTATTGCCGAGTCAATCATAATTGCCGATCTTTTTTCAATTCCGCTGTTCCCGCATTAGCATACGTATCTGCGCGCGTTCGGCGAACGACTCTGCCAAAACAATCCGCGGATCCGCAGATTCTTGTCTCAGATAGAGATGGGAGGGTAGACGATGGCCCTCATAAAATCACTGAAATTCCATGTTTATTCAATATGCCGGGATTCAGTTTCCTTGCCTTATCTACGACGAGACGATTGGGGTGAATGATACCGTGCCTCGGACAATTTCGCGGCGATAAGCTCGCGTTCCCCTGCTGCTTTTATGCGGGAGCTGCTCCTCCGGGTGCACAATATCTGCTTTTATCTTCCGGTGAAATCGATAAACTGAATTCATCGTTTATTCGTGACTATTTCCTATCGATCTGTCGAGGAAATGACAGGTTTCGTTGAAAATTCAGCGATCGAATTCGGCAACCTCTGTGACGTCAATAGGAGACGGAAACGTCACCGAGGTTTAAGTTAATTTCGAAAGGATTTCTTGAGATTAAAAAAAGGAGCCATAGCAGTCTTTTTTTACAAAAGTTGCACAGAAATGTTACTTCGAATAAGATCCATAGCCTATCACATAATTCTAAAATTGTAACGTATAAGAGGGTTAAAATCATAGTCATAATATTCACTAAATACTCATAGTTAGTACTCTTTTTAGGACCCAAATAAATATTAAAATTTATACTATTAGACTCTTTTATATCTGCAGTAATTAGGCCAATATTTTCCAAATTTGAAAATAAGCAATAATAATAATTTAATTTAAGTAAGCTTCAAATAAAAATCCTACGTAGATATTTTCATAATTCTATTGATTTTTGAATTGCGGCGGGTAATGGGTTAAGATGATAATAAAAAGTAATCGAGTAAAATCGTAATTGATCTGCCATCAACGGAGCATAGATGAAACCGCGGTGCTCGATAGCGCCAACGAAAAGACAATAGTTTGAACAGAGAAAGAACGTCGATTGAAATTTCTGGCTAGACGACAGGAACGTAAATATGTCTCTGATTTCAGGATGCGACGGCGAATCGGACGAAGGCGGGGGCAAGAGACGACGGAGCAGGACCAACTTCAGTAATTGGCAAGTGGAACAATTGGAGGAGTCATTTCGCTTGAGTCATTATCCCGATGTCTTTCTGCGGGAAGCTTTGGCTGCGAGGCTCGATCTGAAAGAGAGCCGCGTCGCCGTAAGTACACGCTTTTTCATGATCTTAAAAAACCGAGGCCGCGAAATTACAGGGATAATACATCTGCCATTCCAACCGAATGAGGAAACATATTAGTGACAGTAATCGCACGATGTCGTCAATTCGAATGCCACTGATTTTTCAGAGACGCCGGTATACAACGATACGGAAAATGCTGCGTGTATTGCACTGTGCAGAACGGAATTGCATTCGTCTCAAGTGCATGACTCTTGTAGAAGCAAGAAATTATTCGAAGAATAGTCGATCCCCGAGCTATAAAGCAATTGAAAATAATTCGCATTTCGCAGTACAATACCTATTCCTTATTTCTGAATGATTCTTCGGATGGCAAGAGAGTATTTGAAAATAGTTAATCGTTATCCTACGAGACAATACAGAACGATTATTTTATTTTTCTCATATTAACATAACGTAGTTAAATACATATATTTAAAATGCTATTTCCATACGTGACTGCTGATTTCAGGAAAAGTTTATTTGCCAAATTCTGCGTCGCATGATGAGATAAAAATATTTATCTTGTACTTATTATTTCAAAAATCTATCTTTCTTCTAATCACTCGTGTACAGCGTACAGAGAAAAATTGATTTCACGGTGTCCATAGTTTATCAGCCGAAAATTATGTCAGCAGACGCAACAAGAGAACAGATTAATAAATTCTAACGCGATAATGAAATTAGTGAAGAGGCTTGGCAGATTCGAAAGCGCTGGAAGATGTCGTGCTAATGATTTCCAGTCTACAAGCCGCGACACATGTAATTATCTGTCCCCGTTCCACAATCTCGCCGCGGCAATAGATGCAAGCGGGAAAAACGCACTTTTATTGCGACCCGATTCGAGCTCCGGCGTAGGTTTATCTGAGATTCGAGATCGGCCGTGCCGATAGGCGAGAATTTATAGCGACTTGGCCGTCATTTTTCGAGGGTTGATGCCCGACAGACGTCGGGGGTGGCTCGGCCTCTGAGCTAGTCTCTCGGGGGTAGTTAGTCCATCTGCTCGGTTCTGAATGCGGTTACCTTTCCAAGAGAGAAATAAAGGGAGGGAAAGAGAGCGGCCGAGCTGTACTGTTCGAGGGCAGTAAACCGAAGACGATCTATCTCGGACTGCTCCGACTCGTCGACCTTATTATTTGAATACTGAAGAGGATTTTCTGTGGACCTCATATAGTGGTCCTTTCTTCCAAAAGGATGATGAGAGTGAAATTTTTGAAGCATGTAGCGGAAGCATACATGTCAGAGCATCGAACGCCATTTAAATATTTCAAATGTCGTGCATTGCTACTGAGATGTAATTACAATTATGTAATTACAATCTTTAACGTGTAAAGTTTATCCTCGGAGAAAGCATTTCAGACAGGTGTTGGTCGAAAGTGTACAAAATCGGGGCAAATCGATCATTAATTGTCTGCAACTCGGAACAACGTTAACATATTCCGATGACATTTTCATCATGCATAAAAGTTATTAAGATCTACAAAATGCATTTCTTAAATTTTCGTTACAGGCTCGTATAAAACAGAAACGAATTCGACTTTTATTCGAAGTAATAGCAAAATTAAGAAAAGCATTTTAGTCAGTGTCCAGCATGCTAGTCTTGCTAGAAAATATACTAACGCTTAGACGATCGCGCTGAAAGCCTAGAAAATTTCATAAAATTGCAGTATTTTGTTCTATTAAACGAACATTTCACTTATATGGCATCAATTACGTGGAAATTATAATGAAATTAAGAAATTATAATGTCCAAGAATTAATAATGTGCAAAACTTTCTCCACTCAGTCATCAAACGACTTAATTTAAAGCGGGGGGATCTCCCCATTCGGTTGACCAAGTGTCAAAATTAAAGTTTTAAAAAAGTTATATCGTTTCAAAAGATGTCCACGTATATTTTCTCGCAGTCTGTACACGCTCCAACGCGAAATGCTCATGGGAAATTTAGAAATCCTCGTGATCTCTCCAACAGTTTAAATTCTTGCGGATCTTGTTTCGAGAAGTGTCCGCGGTTTTCGCGCGTCCACTTTGTAATCCGAGCCGCGACAGGCGAAAGAACCGTTAATTAGAGGCCGATATTTACGCGAGCCATGAATTACGAAAATCGGAATAAATTTCACGGCTGTGTTTTTCGGTTGGCTCGGTATCGGAGAGATTTCGACGCGATCTCTCGGCCGCTATCGATCCACGTGCGCGCACCGGTGCTCATTCCATGCGACGAGGCAACTTGTCAGCCGCAGGAAGTCGATTTCGCGGGAAAACGTTTGAATGTTATCGCGGCCCCGCAGCTTTTTCTCCGTGGCCGGGGACCGTACGCGGCCGGCCGCGTATTTCACCGGGGCGAAATCAAAGTAAGTGATATTATTCCTAATTTATTCGTCCGGAAGCTCGATCCGCCGATAAATCGGCGAACCACGCGAATCGTTTTCCGTGAAAGTCCCGCGATCTCACGTAACTCCCGACACAAACGTTCCATGACCGGCCGCCATTTCTCAACTAATAAGCGATGTTTTGCCCCTAATTGACAGGCCGCGGTTTCTGAAATTCATGCGCCGATTCTTCGTGTTTTCATTGTACGTCTGGTCGTTCTGCTCTCGGCGAACAGGATGCGAAACTGAAACTGTGCCGCGGGTACGGTACCCGTGTCTGAAAAGTTTCCTAAAAGTCGATACGGCTCTCGCGAAGATTTTAAATTCAAACGAATTAATTACGCTTGATAATCGCCGATACAGGAAGCGCTGCTCCATTCGAGATGTAGACCATGTAAAGTCTTTAGTAGTAGATTTTTTACATTTTTCTATTTAGCGCGAGGAAACGGTTCGTAGGAATAAGCCAGAAGAATAGCAGGATTAAAATGCTACGTGTATACATTTGTAATAAATAAATCTACACAGTCTAGTTGTGAATTTAGATACTTCCTGAAAATGCAACGAATGGTAATCTGGAAATTGGATAATTAAGTAAGTGGTGCATTGTTAGTACGTATTTTTACACTAAACTTT
>CM052154.1:6985730-7006666 GCA_028455555.1 Augochlorella aurata | reverse complement strand
GGCGGGTTACTGCTTAAAAATCAATCGCATGGTGAACGACATGAAGCCCTTCTTTATTCTCTCACGTTCTTTTACGACGTCGCCTCAGAACTGGTCCTCTTTGATCCGCTTTATTGGCGCTGCCAGATGATTGACGCCGATTGCATCGGCGGGGAAACAATTTCAATAACGATCGGGGATTTTTTCGGCCGCGTCTCGACGTCGCTCAAGTCTCAACCCATTTGCATCCGCAAACGGAATAATCTGCGGGCGGTGATTGTCAACCGTCACCAATTAAATAACTATTTTTAAAATTACTTACTAGATCAGTTAATTACCGCCAGACAGACAGTACGCAGCTCGCTCTGCGTCACAATAAAATAGCGAACAAGTGCAGATTGCGCAGACTATTCCGCAATTGACGGATGGAAATGGAGGATCTGTCTAGTTTTATTGTAAAGTAAATACACTTCACTTTACTTTTGATACCTAATTATCTTGATTTAGTTTGTACCGCATATTTAGGATCGCGATATATATTCGAACCAGGGGCTTATGGTGTCATCTCAATGAAAAAATCCCTCGTTAAATTTGTTGCTAATATCGATTTTATTTAAAAATTCTGAAATGGTAGATTTATTTTGATTTGGAGTCTATGTGACAAAATCTACGGGGAATGACGTATGATATATTTTTAAAAATAGTCCAACATGGTATTGGATAAATCACAATTTTGTTGGAATATTCGAAGTTTAATTTTCAAGGTTGAAAAATGTCCCTGATATATATTCTCACTATTTTTACCTTATTCTGAAATATCTCAGCTTTAATACAAAATAATCATCGCCTTACCTTAGTCGATTAAGAGGAGATTGTGAAAGTGAAACGTGCGTTTTCGAAACGAATGAAAATTCATGGTCTGGAATTTGCTACCGCCGTAGCATGCGATCTGGATGTCGTTTGCCTGTCGAACGACGACGCGTTCGTCAGCAGTAAATTTCTCCCGAAAAATTGCCCGGTAATAACAGCATCGCACGGAATGACAAGCGATCCCAGCTCGAGGAATCCATGGCGAAGAAGCGATCGTGCCCAAAGCGCCGGGGCCTGGAAACGGATCACGGTAATTGCTTATTGTTAGCGGTACTGGATGACACGCTTGGACCAGGTTGCTCCCTCGTGTGCACGGGTTTTACGATCTATTGTCGGTCCTTTACGGGTTTATGGGCGCAAGACGCGTCGGTAATCGCTGCATGCGAATTAGAACCGAGTAATACCCTAAGTGACCGAATACTAATCGGGTTAATGGCGAGGTGATTACCGCGGCGGGGCGGCGGATCTTGGCGAAGAGTTTGCCCGGTTGTCCGTTCGGGATTATTCACTATGAAGATTGATCCGTTGCTGCATTTAATTACGATCGAGATGGACCCGAGGAATAGATAGAAAGTGGAGCTTCTGAATGTGATTTACAGACCGCGGATCATTCGGCGAAATCGACGCTGTTATTTTGAAACATTTTCCAGTGGATGAAGGTAATTTTTGATTCATTTTAAGCTTTATTAAACAGCTTATGAAAACTGGAGTTTGCATAAAAATCGACATGATGATTAACACGGTTTCCTTGTAGAGAAATAAATATTGTCGAAGAGAAAAATATGACTGACTTCTGTATTTTACAATGAAGAGTTAGGTTAACAATAAATGTATATTTTATGTTCCCGGAATTTGCTATACTAGGCCTAATTTGAAGTTATCGAATCTTTCGTATTGAAGTTACTATAAAAAGATTTATCAGAGTAACAATTCACTCGAATAAAATTTTCCATTTGTTAAATATTGCAACGGAAGGTTTGTTACTTTTTGGTATATTGATCGTATTCTTATAAATATATTTTTATACAATCACTTGTAACAGGTACTTTCATAAAAACGAACACAATCAAAAGTTATACACATTATTCTTCGAATAATTTTACAATCTCTGTTTGAGTAACTTATTCGATTAAAGAATTATTCGAATAAATAAATAGAATAATTTATGACAAATAAAGAATATTGTAATCAAGTATTCGACCAGAAGGAATTCATTCGAATATATAGAAAGTGTCTTGTATTTTCTGAAAACATTAAGGTTCGTTTTCAGACAATAAATCGACAGCGTGGCCGTTGCAGGTTTAGTCAAGGCCTACAATTAATGACGTAGCTTGTTAGCCCTTACCATTTAGCGAGAATTTTTAACGAATATTGCTACAAAACGAAGGTGAAATCGCCAACACGACAAATTAATGACTCCGCAGCTGTTAATAATTGTAACTTTGACGTCCTTCCTGGATAGTTAAAAATGGGACAGCTGCTGTCCGCTCGCATATATCAGCCATATTGTGAAACGCATTGCGGGTACCGCGATGAGTTCAATTTTTTTTTCCTCGCCACGGTTGTATCGGGCACGTTTCGTTCTGGTTAATCGGGAGTTATTAAAAATCCCGAGATTACGAACTAACGTTCCGTTCGTCCCTGCGCACACGACGCCTCCTATCTAAATTTATCTCCGCGCCGGAGGAATAATATATATTTAGCTTGACGAGAATGTTTTATCGCAGCCACTGTGTCCAAATAAAATTGAATTATGGATATGCATCCGGTAATTAATATTGTTTATTATTTCTGACGGCGATATTTAATCGACGTTGAATTTGCGACCCTTCGTCAACGGCTTAACAAACGTGGCCTGACCAGTTATTGTTGCATCATTCTTCGAGCTGTTAATTAAATTTTTAACGACGCGTCGCTGGTTAATTGCATTATTGGAACCGTACGCAGTGTATAATTATTAAAATTTCTTACGTATTGGGTTCAGCGATAAGCACCCTGCGAGCAACGAAAAATTATTGCGCGAGTGTAAACTAACTCTAAAGACGTGTAATAATGTATGTTGCTTTATAACAATAAGGAGATTGAATTTAAAGTTTATTAAAAAGTTTCTACAGTTTCAGTAACTGTGAAAGGCAGAACCAGAAAATCAGTCGCTTTAGCTGATTTGGTAATTTTTAATGTTAATAATAATAATCGAAATGACTGAATGGAATAACTAAATCAGGGTGTGAATTTGACTAGCGTTAAAATTATTACAAAATATTTTTATTGTCTACTATTATTAAATATTTTGCACGAAGACAGAAGAATAATTTGATTATTTATTAAAGTCTTGTTTAGTTATTCGCTTTTCACGGAACAGAAAAAATGGCGTTAATTGGCAACGTTACTTGGCAATCGTAATCCGAGGACGGTTATATAAAGCCGACCCTTTTAAAACGAAAGCTGTAATTATTTCCGAAACTACAGAACGTTAATCCTCTTAAGTTCCGACGAATGCTCCGAATTACTCGGAAATTATTCAAACGCGGCAGAGCAGGTGAACCTCTCGGCGATCATCATCATCAAGCTTCAAACGAAAATGAAGTAGCGCCGAGGTGGATTCCATTCCCGTGTAAGGGAACGCGTTTCCTGATAAAGTAATTTACACCCTCCCGCCGTTGGAAAAAGCTTCGTGGGAAGTTCCATCAAACTCGGCTAGTTTCACTGAAAAATGACCAGCTGAACGGCCGGCAATCTGATCTCTCCCCCGATTCGATCTCGTTTCGCCCGGCGCGAGCAAAAAGTAAACAAGAAAAGCTTGAACGAAGAAAATCGTAAGAGCACGTGACGTGACGAAGGTATTACAAGGGTTGGTGTGTGGGTCTATTGATCTGTGGCTCGCGTGTGAACAGCGCCGCGCACCGGCCTCCAGCCGCAACTAATGTCTTCATCCTTTTCAACCATCTTTTCAACCCCTTTTACCGCTTTCCACCGGCTCTTTCCAGCTCGCGGAGCCGTGCGAGCCCGCGCACGACCCCCGCGCGGAAATTCACGCCGCGCCGGCTCTAAATCGTGCTTCACGCCACGAGCGTTCACGCGAGCCGCGGGGTAAAGTGTTGAAACTGTTCATGAATCAAGACACTCCGGGGGGTCGTTGGTCCTTACGCGTGGGGTAGCTAGTTCCTTCGTGTAGTTCCGATATTTAAACGCCGCCGCCCCTACCAACACTTTTAATTATTCGACGCGACGCGCGGCCTTCGATCCGTGGGACGAAAGTCCAAAATTCGAACCACGGAATATTTCATTCGAACGTTTCAACTTAAATAAAAATTGTTATCAGACTGTATACACGTTATTATTAACTGTATTATGAATGCGACAGCTTGTGCAGCACGGTTATCTTTTAAATATTCTAAAGATTAAATTTTTCACCTAATAATTAGGAGAAATAATTCCTTTAACTATTAATAATCCTAAGATTTCTAATAGCAGATGAAATCGTACGTGAAAATATTCTGAAATATTTAAACAATATATTTATGTAATACTTGAGTAACAAGAATTTTTCTAAATCTGTGATCTTTGGTAAATGGAGATATTTGTTTTCGAAAGATTTGGAGCTTTGGCTCAGATGAAAACTGTGATTCACATAATTGCGAAGACTGATGGAAATATCTTCTGTGGTCGGTTGCAGGTGTGGTTCCAGAATAGAAGGGCAAAGTGGAGGAAGAAGGAGCACACGAAAAAGGGCCCTGGAAGGCCTGCACACAACGCCCATCCTCAGAGCTGCAGCGGCGAGCCAATTCCACCGGAAGAGCTGAGAAGGAAGGAACGAGAAAGGCGACAGAAGAAATTGTTGAAGGCTCTGGAACGACAGCAGAGGAAGCTGGCATCGAAGGTAAGATTCAGAACTCTGTACGACGACGGAACCGTCCGTTCGCGATTTCTACGATTTCTGTCGCAGCTGCGACGCTTATCACTTCGTCCTCAACAGTATTGCTTCTAGTAAGATTTTAATTACTTTCATTTGAACTCACTCATTTAGTAGATTATACATGAAACCTTCATAGTGTGTCTGATTCGTATGCTGCAAAGGTTTAGACTGCTTCATCGAATCAATAATATCCTAACCCTTATCCAAAAAAATAATCCTTTTTCAATCACCAAGCCGAAGATCCCCGAATGTCCCATCGTAAATGACCAGATCGAAGACCACACTATTGCGATTCCAGGGCATCACGGTGGACCTGTCAACGCTGAAAGCCGAGTGGGAGTCCCGCAGCGCGGCCGCCCCGGCAGGCAACTTGCTGAACGGCACGTTGAGCAATTCGTTCAACCACCTGACCAACAACAACGAGAGCAGCAGCGTGTCAGGTTCCGGTAACGACGCGAACGAGGAGATCGACGTGGTCGGCGGCTTGGACTCGTGCAGCGAGAGCGGCAGCGAGAGGGTGGACTCCGCGGCGGATGGTTCGGTAGACGGCGAGTGTCACCCTCGACTGACGGGCAACACGGGCGACCAGACGAATCCGCGGCGAACCGTGAACCAGATCACCGTGCAGAACACGAACTCTAGCCTGAGCCTGGACCACCTGAACCACCAGCAGGGCATCCACCATTGGGGCCTGAGCCTGCTGGAGAGAAGACGGGAGCTGGTGAGCATGAACAACGCGGGCGGAGTGCGCCAGGCAACGAACAACGCCGGCAACCCGGAGAGGACATCGGCCAGGCAGCAGCAGATCAGCGAGGAGGACGTGCAGAGCAGTAGCATAGATCTGTCCGTGAAGGGCAGGGAGGAGAGGAAGAGGCTGAACCCGTTCTCGATCGACAGCCTCCTGGGCAACAACCGAACCAGCACGCCTGGGCTCCACGAGTACAGGGCCTCGACGCCCACGCTGTCGAACGGCAGGGAGTCGAGCAGCCCCACGTCGCCGATCTCGGTGCCCACTTCGCCCTCCACGACGTAGTGACTCTAGAAACCGACATCGAGGCGTTTGCGGACTAGTTCGAACGCTCCTGGGCCAGTTTCTGGCACCGGGACGGTTCGGTTCGATCGACAACGAAGTGATGGGCCAGTCACGAACACTATCGAGAACAACGAGACGCGTTGAGGTCGAGGAGGAGGCGACAGTTTTTAGAGTAGCACCGTAGTAGTTGGCAGAGGGGATCAGAGAGATCTTAGGTAATTTCGAGGAAGACTTTAGGTACTACTTGCGGACGGCTCTTAGCCGGGTAGGCTCTGCGGGGTTGCTGGCTGGGGGTCGGGATCTGATTCCTTCGGGGTCATCCGTACGACTGATGAACGATCGCGCGCGACGGAGGAGGAGACGCGCTGACCGATCGAAGGGTGGGCTTATATCAGTTTCGACATATCTGCATCGAGTGCGTGAGCGATGATGTGTGTTGCGTTGTCCTGCGATCCCATTCTTCTGTCCCGCTAGAAACGAGAATGTGCAATAAAACACGGACGGCTCTCTTTGTTTTCTTTTTTTATTTGTTCCGATACGAGGAACGATTGGATGCGTGGACGTTTGAGTGCGATAGACCGTGTGTACGTGTATTTAATGTAAATAGCTCGGAGTATGAACGAGACTCGTTTTATTTAATTCGACCGTAGCCGATTACCCCAGTTCGTCGAGACGCGGATATTATTTAAGAAAGCAATAGCAGATTTTCGCCTGGCACCAACCAGTGTATATAGAGAGTAAACAGGTTGATCTAGCAGCGGCTGAGACGCGAAGCGAAAACCCTGGAACCAGGATCTCCTCGTTTTTCGTTCATTCGCCACGAACGAGACTGACGGCCGACATGTGAGACACAGGGAGAGGGGATGTTACGAGATGCCATAAAATCTGGGATGCGAGACAGTATCTACCGTATATTCATTTCAAATATATTAATTTATTCTCAAGACTATTTCCGCTGTTTTCACGTAATTCTGCCCCGCCCACCGATCCTCGTCCGTTTCCTTTGGAACGGGGTATCAAAGGTTAATTGGGAATGTAGACTATAGCATCCTTTTGTTACTTAGGCGTATCTGTTCTTCGTCTGTTTAGGAAATACTTTGATATTTATTGTTGTCGTACGAACATTTTTATCATGGTACAGTGGAACATTGATTATTCGGACTAGTTTTGGGAGAGTTGATTGTTTTCAGGGAACAGAGACGTAGTTGTAAGGCTAGTAGACATTTTTATTGATTTACACAGCTGATTTAGTTTCTTTGCATCATTTGGACGGTCCGCATAATCGAGGATCTATTATAATATATTAAAGTCTTTTTATGGGCGCATTTTAAAATTCTAGTTTTACGTTTTTCCAGGTTGGACATTAGGATTTCGCGAATTTTATTACAATTTTGATTGTGCAGGTAAGTGATTTATACATTTTTTATATCATAAATAGTGAATTCGAAGTTGCTATAAGTATATAAGCACGTTTTCGATATTTTTAGAAAACTGCAGATTTTTATGGAAAATAAAAATTGCTTGCATTAATCGCAAGAAATAGAAGCTAATTAGAATGTTCTTTTCTTCTTTAATAATTCTAAGTGAATTAATACATCGACATTTTAAAATTCTTTCAACATTCAATATTCTTTTCTATTCAATTTTGCTATAAATGTATAAAAAGCACAGTCTAACGATGAGCTTCAGAAATTGAAAAGAAATTATTGGATAGTTAGACATGCATCAATGCAACAATTTAGCCAAACTGGAAAAGTTTCAGTTCTAGATGATCAATTATTACAATAACACATAAAAATTTGATATTATATCTCGAATTATATCTTCAATGAATCAATGGTTCACAGATTCACTTTCGCATAAAAATTATTCTCAGAGGTTCTCGAAGTATCGCTGTCCTTTATTAATATAAACAATTACCCAAGTCAAGCATCTTTACAGCAAATTAATAAAAAAGACTTCCAAATCAATTTCACGATGGCCGACAATATCTTGACATCGTCTCGTCAGCCAACAATACAGTTCCCTCTTTCACAAATCGACTGATAAATAATGCAAACAACGCATTCCATTTTATTACTCTCGAATTATCAAAACTACGGCTACGCTAACTTAATTGCTCACTATAAACCGAACAGATCAACGTAAGCTACAAACTATTAAAACAATATAATTGAAAAAGGAAAACTAATATATCGGTTTATCGAGTACCATAATATTGCATTCGCAATAAAATGTACGCTCGCATAACGCGTTCGCGTTGCACCGTAGGAGAGCGAGGGCATCGAACGCGGCGCAATAAATATTTGCGCGGCTGGGGATCAAACAGGGCATCCGATCGACGGTTCTATACCCATAAAGATTTAAATAGTCCCCGACACGCGCGGTTAATTACGCATTTATCGCCTTCAGCGCGTAAGTTGGCCGTGATTTATAGAGCCGCGATGGCGACCGCGGTTTGTCTCCGGCATGAGTGATCTCTCGACGGCTCACCCACGTCCGGGGCCTATAGATCCCCTCGTGAAAGCGTATTTATTTTCGAATCCGCCCACGACTCCTCTGATCAGGGTCCTTTGTTCGATTACCGCCGAATCTCGCGCGGATCGTCCTCGCGTAGGAATTAATAGCTCTGAAATTGGCACCTCCGATCGCGTGGCCGACGTCTCTTCGCTTTCACTTCGAAACAGTATCTTCTCGCTAACACGTAATTTGATTAATAAGGTAATTGAGAAATTACCCTGCCGAGAGCTCTGCCAAAGATTTGTCAACGTACTTAACTCATGAGATCCTACGTGAAACCGTTTTACTCGCGGTCCGAGCGTTATGTGAAATTTCAAACGAACACGGCTGAAATCGCGTTACGTGCACGGAGAGACAACTTTCACTTGGAAATAAGTATTATTAGGTGCGTAAAATTAATGGACGCCGCTATTTTGTTTAGCAAGGAAATTATACAGCCGGAACGCACGTATTAGGTGTTCCCGTTCCGCGCGGGATCTCTCTCTCGAGTTTTACATTGTAATGTTAATAGATTATTATGGTATAAAATCGTGTTCGTTTCCTTCGGAAGCTCGTTAATCCGGCGAACGAACAGGACGATGCGGGAATTAGTGTAGGATGTTTTTTTTTATGGTCAGGCAGCTTTTTAAAATAGAGATATCGAGCCGTTTGGAAATTCCAATTAGCGTCGATCATTAAGACAGCGGCTGATAAATAGAAGATGGATCTAATTTTCGAAATTGTATCGCGTTTCGGCCTAATATTTACTGGTGTGAAACGAAAGTTCAATATCGTCGGACTGAAAACGCAGGAACCAACTGGAATGAAACCGAACGGATACGAGCTGCACAATTAGTTTACCTTGGATCGAGGCTGCCGGTATGAATTATACCATTTTCTGTATTTTATAAGGTGCGGGAGAAATGACGAACAAAAGAGGACCGTGAAAGCAAACTAGAAAGCCAGACTTTTTCTCTGGTCTCATTAATTGACCCTCGCAAATAACATTGTCTTTGGGATTAATATTGAAAGTAGACTGCACGGTTCGTAAGCTCTTTATTTACTCGGGAACAATATGAACGGAGCCACCGAACAATTAGATCTGGTTCTTAGTTCGAGCAACGCCTGGCATCCCCGATAGTCGCAAACGAATTTCGCATGAACTATTTCTTCGACCGAAATATTTAACAATTTTCGAACGCCACATATATTTAATAAAAATGGAGGAATATTAGAGGAACGATTATTTATAAATTTATTATTTCTTGACGGAGCTTGAAGTAATTTTTTAACAATATTCAAGCTCAAAGGGTGAAACTTTGACTGCTTTATATACTTATATAATTTTCATAACCATAACATAGCCTTAAAAATATTGAAATGCGTAAGTTTGTCAGCTTTATATAATCATAAATAAATTTTATACAAGTTGTCACAATATCAGTTTCTTTTATAATCGGAGAAATATTAAAAGAATAATTTTCTTTAGTAGCCATTCGACCTTTTAGCGAAGTTAACAACAATTTTCGAGCGTGATCTGTGAAAATAGGGTTATAAGAAATGGTTAACATCGAAGGTAACGAGCACGGAAGTCCGCGAAATCGTAGAAATTCGCGGAACTAGAAGTACAATAGAATCGCAGGCATTCTCATGCAACAAATATTCGCGATGCGTGCGAATTCCCGTTATAAATATGCATGGGAAATGATACATATATCAGGTTCCCGTGGATATATATCAAATTTACATAGAAAGCGCGATCTGTTAATTTTATATATGGCACTCTACATCGGATTACTCTCGTTATACATTTTTATCGCGAATTTTTCGACGGCGTTGTTTTTGCATAACAGCGGTCGAAATCCGGCGTTAAACTTTCATGGGACGCGACGCCATTATCGTCCGCCAGAAAACGGATATTTATTTTAACGCTTCCGGCCGCGGTGCCGATTATAACAGCCAGATTTTTTAATGAATATTTATGAATTTAATTTGCAGTTTTCGAATTGAAGTAATCGCGGCCGCCGCGGCCGCGTCGCCGCCGAAAAATGAAATTAATAACGGCCGTGTCACTTGAAAAATAAAGGAACGACGATTGTTGCGTTTGGGAATTAATGGTCAGTGAATTTTAATGCCCCAAATTCGTCGGACGACTGTTTGTCACGCGGCCGGTCCGGCGTTTGACAGTATTTATTAAAAATGAAAACGCGATTAATATCCTATCTGCATGTAATACTATTTTTCCGCGCGGAATAATTTCGGGCGGCCTGCGTAATACTTGGACTCGGCGAATGCAACAAAAGGGGAACGATAAATCACTCCGAGGTGCGCCGCACTAGCAGGTGTAACAAACAGTTCGTTAATTGTTTCGCAGTCAGCGAACAGAAACGAATGGACTTTCTTCCAAAACTACCGCGAACAACGAGCATCGGTGTTACCCGCGATAATGGCAGCTCCTGTCATTAACCATTTCATAATTTCGTTCGTTACATCTCTCGAATGCCGGCCGGAGAACGCCGGCACAGTGCTCATACGTTTTATCAGTCTCGCTCCGACTATTGTTTCACTAATTATTCGAAGATCAGTGAACACCGAAGTGTGTTTTTTAGCCAAACAATTGCATGCTTCCGATGCATTATGCTCTCTGCTCTGTTAATCCAGCACTTTGCAATGATTTCAATTAGCTGCCGTAGCTGTCGATATTTCATACGGAATATTGTATCGTCGTATTACCATTCTATTCCCCGCGGCGTTAGCAAAATTGGTAATTAGCCTGTAACGCAGCGATTCGAAATTAACTTTTAGTTAAGCGCGAGGTAATTGCTAATTAGCAATAATGTACCGTGTTTCGTTGTTAAACCTTCCGAGTTTTAGCCGGCGAAAGATTCCCGAACGTTTAATTGATAGTTCAATTGATTGTTCTATCTGGATCTGATTAATACACTATTTACCATTTTTATCAACGTCTGTACTTTTCTCCCATGCTTCGCCTTTCCCCTAATCCATAATGGACCATTTCTGTCCCACGCATGAACATAGTTAAAAGCTGATGATTTATGTTCTCTAAATTGTATCTACCATTTGTACTTAGGCACGTCGTTAAAACATTTCCTTAGCCGACAGAGGGGCACTTCCGACCCCCAACAAGACGTATCTGAAACTACCACTTCGATTCGCCACATTTCCAAGCCGATTTTAAAAACCCGTCGCCCCCGCGATCCCATTCTAAACATAGCAATTACATCGACACGGACGCGTCGCAAACACGTCCGATTGCGCTTGAAGCGTCAAGATGGCGTCGCCCAGTCGTCACAGTACTTGTAATTGTTTCGTTCGTTTGTCGGTATTTCATAAATTGCAACGATAGCGCCGTTATCGACGCGGCGAAGCGGAGACGCGAAGGGTTAACCCGTTTCATTAACGCCGCCGGATAGACAACGCGAGCGGTCGGGGGCGTGGAGAGGGTTGAAAGCCGGGGCGGGACGAAAGGGGTAACGGGTTTATCGCGGCGGGGACAGCAGATTGCGGGCGGCGATCGGTGCTAATTTATGCGGCGGCCGATTCCGTTTGATTACTCGCACGGCCGATCGGCAAACGTTTCTTTTCTCTAATAACGTTTAAATGGCGGAAGCGCGGCCGTAAAATGTTAATATGCGCGAGTCCCGAGCGCCGTTCCAGCGGCAGACAATGGGACGCCCATAAATCACGCTCGCCACGTGATTACGCGATTCCGCAAAGCTCCGTGCTTCCAGCGGCGATATTAAGCGGCCGCTGGTTTTCCTTTATTTTCATGGTAATTCTTTTGGAATGATTGGCGGGATTTCTCGGTATGCGTAACACGGCGGTGGTTAATTATAATCGAGCAACGTTGTAATGAAGCTGCGTGCGGTTGTAGCTCTTTGTAGACACGTTGTACACGCGTTACCTCCACGAGGGCGGAGTGGAGAAAAAAAAGCCAGCGATGTGCTATCCTCGCATGCGGAATAATCGGACACACATCGCGGGCTTCTGAAGTTCTTGGAATTCCTTCGTTATTTTAATTTTCGCCGCGAAATATCCTCGATATTATATATGTTTCCTGGAGTCCTTATCTGCGGACGGGCAAAGGGGGAATAGCGGTCCGCGGGCGCCGTTAATAATGGGATGGGAAAGTTAATTGGCATATGAAAATATTAATTACGCGTAACATCGGAACGAAACTTTCCCAGCGTTGCGTTTACCTAATCTCCTCGGCTGCGCCGTTTCATTATGTGTGTACGAATCGACGCGTAATAACTCAGCCGCTGTAATAACTCGCGCTATGAACCGCGAGGATGTACGCGGTAGTAAATATTAATAGAGGTGTCATGGGCTAAGTGCTGCACGAATTAGAATTACTAAGTTTTTAGAGATCTGGAAATTCAATCATCATCCGAGAATGCATTAGCGTGCCAGGTGCATTATCGTCGTTGCGTTCGTTACGTTGTTTACTATCGTTGTTATTAGACCGCGGTTCTCTTATGCAAAAAATGGAAACTGTTCGCTTTAATCGCGAGATAAAAATGCCACATAGACGTTTCTTTCTTTATCTGACCATGTCATCGAGCTCGAAACGGTAGAACAGTATTTCGAAATTGTTTGAACATTTTTACGCTTTTGCATCCGTCGTAAATGCATAAAATCCGCAATCTGATTATTATTATTATATTGATGAAAATATATAAGAATTAAGTCCTTTTCAAACTTAGGACACAACACAAATTAGAATTGCAAAAACGGTGTCTACAGAATCAAACGATCACTTGGAATTAGAAAATTTGAATGAATCATAGTAATTATTATCCATGAAATTATACAGAAGCTAAGTTCTCTCGAAACCATATACATAACACGTTAACGGGGAATTTTAATGAGTGATTTTAATGATGTAGAATTCCTTCGACGTGCGTTTACCAAAAGTGTGATAAGTATTTTTGTAATTACCATATTTTATTGAAATTTTCAGGAGTCATATGCATCATACTGTTAGAAGAAATATAGGAAACTGTCAGAAAGAAATGTAGGAAACTGTCAGAAAGAAATGCAACTCCACTTATAATTAAAAAATGTTCGCAAAATCAAATGGTGACTTAGCCTTGGAGATCTGCAATACATCAGAAAAGAGTCGACAACGAAAGCGAACAGATTACTCGCCGTCGTCGTCTTTAATATAATATTCTCGTCATTGTGCGAAAGAAGATTGTCAAATCTTTACGGCGCCGTATCTTCGAAATTGCAATTTGATGTTATCTCACGGCGACTGTCCGAAGCAACGAGACCGCGTAAACTGGTTTAGCACTCGTTCCTAGGCGACTCACCCGGAAACGTGGACACTTGTTGATGCCAGGATTCGTTCTTTGTTAATAATGCAGCCCAAAGAGCGACAGAATAATGATATAGTCCTGACACACGCGCTGTCGTCGTCGCGTGGCGAACAATGACTGGCCTATAAATCATAGACGAGATACGGCATTGCGTGTGTTGTTATTATCGTTCGAGGACGATTTGTATACAACGGCCAGCTGAAAACGCTGTAAAAACGTGCTCGCTGTGGGCACCATAGAATGAATACGGTCTCATTAATTCCGAAGTGGCGCGTTCGCGCGGAGAAACTGCCCGTATCGTCGCGTCCAAGAAAATTACTAAAATGATCGGATGCACGGTGCAATTGATTGTTTAGAGCTTTAGCCTCGCGAATTTTTAACGATCACAAGGAACTCTCTATTAGGTTTCCTTCGAATCAAGCTATAATTCATAAAGCTGAGGCACCTTCGCTGTTTAGACTCAGGCGAGTGGCTTCATCTGGATTTCTGCTCGATTCGAAAACACCTGTGCAGGCTTTCTATTTGAGAATAATTATTCCAGGGATTATTAATCAATTAATTTTCACATTTGAAACTGAAAATTACAGATCAAATTTTATTGAAAAAGTTCACTATCTTTAATTTAACAATGTTGTTTTAAAATATAAGAAAAATTATTATCACAGCAACCAGGGGATGGCACAGTAATTGACTTCCGTTTCTGCCTAATCGAGCACAATCGCGACGAACGCTGAATCGACGATAAAATGCAACTTTTGAGATCCAATCCAGCAATTAAAAAACCATTTCTCCGCCCACGGAACGTCGAAAAGGGGAACAGAATTGTTCGAAGGCGAAACGAAAATCTCGACGGAGATGTGGCAGCGATTAAAGGATCCCGCGGAATTAAAAATGACTATCAGCGTATGCAAACGAGCCTGCAACCTAATAATTTACGAAAAGCAGCCCTTAATCCGTAACGCTCCGTGGCAAATGGCAAAGAGCACGTTCGATACGAGATCGAAGATATCGAAGATTCTGTTGCAACGTTTCGTGCTGGGATCGTGGATCACGAAGAAGAGGGAGAGGGACGAGGGAAGAGGAGGAAAGAGGAGGTAGCAGATTCGAGGATTGACCGGTAATTGAGTCCTCAGCCTGACGAGGACAGAAAGCGCCGGCCTTTACGGCGGCGTTTCTCTCACGGCTAATAATATTAACCACATACCGACGTCGGGCACAATAGCCTTTTGTTGTTCGGTCCAGCGTTCTCCATAAACGCGTACACGCGCATGGACGGCCGCAATCTCCCGTGCGCAAATTAACCGAGAGCCAACTTATTGTTCTAGCTCGTTTTAGTACAGAATATTTTGCGGAGCTCGTTGTTTACCTTTGCATTTCTTAGCGGCTTCGTCGATCAGAATCGTTTTAGATATTATATACTGGACGACGTCGAATACCAGCTGCTATTGGTCCAAAGCGATAAATAAAGATAGCGCATTGTCGCATAATGTTGCACGGGGTTCGCGAGAAAACTGACCTCACATGAAATCTATTTTCATTATAAAAATTGGATTAAATCGTGTCCCTTTTTATATATTAATATATATCAATATTAAGCACTATTTCTCTAGATACGAACAGATATCTACTTTTCAATTTATATAATAATAAGTTATAAAATAGTATAACAGAATAATATATATCCGAGATAAAATTCAAACACACAGAAGTAAATAAAATCCGCTTATTTTATTTTATCCGTGAAGCAAGGTACTAATTGAATTTCTCTCATATAATTTTAAGGAAACATGAAAGGGTGTATTAAGTATATCTCGACTGTTCTAAGATGCATGAGAATGTTAATAAGAGCGCGTAAGGGAGAGACCGTTTATGATTAAAATTAATTTGTTAATTTGCAATTTACAAGGAGCAAATACATTAGAATTCCCTTCCTCGTACACGCATAAATATTTTATGAATGATTTCTTAAATAATATATGAACGTACGGAGCATAGTTTAAACGGTAGCACAAACAGGAAGGCGATAAATGCAACGTAGGAAAGGAAATTGAAAAGTTGAAAAGAAATTCGTAGAATGTTTTCCTTTTATTTCCAAGCAATTCGACTTTGAATATCTGTTACGCCTGTACAAATTATTTCATTTATACGACGAGAATGTAACGCGCGCGTAAAATCGTAGAGTTTCATTAGTTGCGGAGGGAATCTTTCAACGAAGTAGAAATGGAAAGTCATGATCGGACGCATTAGTATACTGTCGTAAAACGGCGCGTATGAAAGGAGCTGTGTGGAAGCGAATCTCGTCCTTTGTTTTGCCCTTATTCCGCTATATGTAACTATCCTGTTCTGACCCTGTGCAATTTACAGGAATTATACAGATCATCTAGCACCTAATTATTCTAGTTTTCGCACACTCGCTGTCATCATCACGTTTTCAATGTTTAAAATAATCTTCTTGTTTCAAGGCTGTATAAACGCTTGGCAGCCGTAGCTGTCGGACCATGTCCTTTACGATTCGATAAATCAATCTATAAAATTTACAGAATGAAAACTCGAATGTCGTAAACCGGATTACCCGATCGAACAGGTGCTTAATTAAAGCCCCCCATGCTCCAGAATATCTCTATTAAATCGCACAATAATTTTGCCTCCTGTTGTACCGAGAGCAATGATTTAATCGTAATCGAATAATTATGTAGTGCGACCTAATGTTACATAATTCAATGACTCCGAAAGCTTGTTTTCTATATATATTATATACTTAAAATATGATTTCCTTACGATAATCGAACGTCGCGAAATTAGAATCCTCGTACGCGTAGAAATGATGCGTCCACTTCACAGTGAAAGAAGATATTATTTTATCAGCGTAGCAAAAGCCCGATCTAATTTCATCGGAACATAATTATTAAATACAATTATGGCAGTCGTAAATTCAAGGCTCCTTGTTCCACCGAGTAGAATTCTTTCCTTAGTTCCAGTCACTTGTACTTTGGCCTTCCGTGGAACTATCTTTTATTCATTAACCCCCTTGCTATTAACGTCGGATACGAACGTAGTCATTTGGAGCTGCTCCCTTTCATGCTTCGACTGTGTAATTACAAGCGCGTTTCGTTGATACTGTTAACTTATGCATGTAGCTCGACACCGAAATATATCCAACGAAGTGAAGAAAATGTGCATAATCAGCGGAGCGTATTCACAGAGTGTACTCGTCGTCAATGTCTCTCGCTCATTACGCAGAAATTCATGCCCCGAAGCGCATTTACATTATCGCCGTGCTATGTAATAGCGAAATTCGGGTCTCCGAAAATCTATCATCTCCACGATTTCATCTAGCGGAGATCTATTATTGTCAATATTCTATTGATCTATTATTCGTCGATATTCTATAACGCTAAATTCACCGAGTCCTAAAAATAACTAATTTACGTTGCTGCACAACGATGAAAAGACTGGAGGGTGGTGGAGCTAGTTACTATGGAGCAGCCAATTACTGTGCCTTTAGCTCATTTTCAAGCCAATTAACTTTATTAAATTAATTATTAATGTATTAAAATGGAACGTGTTGAAGACGGAGGTTCTTAACACACCGCAGAGATTATTTCAATCTCTCGAATTTGTTTTGTGAAATGAAAACAGAGAAATATTTCGTTTAGAAATAAGTGTGTCTAAAAAATTATGTATGCTTTGCACCAATGAATCCATTAATTTGAGAAATGAAAAAAGAAGAAGGTAAGAGCAACGAATGAAAGAAAAATCAGGAAGTAATGAAAGTAGTAATGCTCTTGACAAAAAGAAGAAAGAAGAAATATTGCCAAGTTCGCGATTATTTCACTTAAATAACAATTACCCTCGGATGACGTAGGTTCTCGTGTTAATCGTCTGAAAATTGCGTTGACGAGTGGCGGCGAGCCCATTGTCTCCTCCGGACGCGACGACGAGCGCGCGTTGTCTGACTTTCTTCCCATAGACAGTCATTATTTTAAGGTCTTTATCTTCTGTCGGAGCTTCACTCGCACTGGCCAATTTTTGTATTTAATGGGGTGTGGAAACGCGATTTCTTAATTAGCCCCAGGTCCCTTTCCAGCGGCGCAAGGCGTCCCGGCTGGAAAAAAAAGAAACGGATAAAGTAGAGTTTCGAGCGAGTTAAAGGTACCGACCCGGCAATTTACCAACGAGCGTCATTAATATTTAATACGTTAACGTTCGCCTATTGCGGAGTACGAAACAATTAGAAATTGTTAGAGCAGGTAACGCGCACCAGGTAGGTCAACGTGTCAACTAATTACCAGTTAATCGCGCGCCGCGCGCAGCCCTCCCCTTCTTTCCAGCTGCGTGCGGATTACTGGGGAGAATCACGAACGCAATTAGCCACTCTAGACTACGTTTTCCCGGGAAACCCGTCGCTGGAAACAATATCGCCTAAAAAGTTTTTCCGTCTTTAGAAATTACGCGCACGGAACATTAAACAGAGGGTTGCTACTGCTGCTGCTGCTGCTGCTGCCCGTTGACTCCGCTAGCGACGTGCGAAGTGACTATCATTTCCTGTATTAAATGATATCATCAGCCTGGCTGGCGTAAACAACTTGGCTACTCGTGAATATGAAAGAGGCTACTGTTAAGTTCACCTTGATAAATCCGGAGGTAATGCCCCAGAAGCGAATCAAGTCGTGTTCGAAATTATTCAATTTTCCAGTGAGATAAGGTCACTGTCTTAGAAAGGCCTGTTAGAACATATGAATCAATTTAATCGTATTTTTACGATCTAACGTATGGTTTATTGCTTTATTTGAACGTTGCGGAACAGTTAAAACGGTTTCTTAATATGTACATGCGTTATTAGTCATATTTGACGTTCGAACTCCCTCTGGATACAAGGTTATCTATTTTTAGATATCGATACAGGAAATTTTCATATTTTTCAAGGCTTTAAAAAGTATATTTTTGTGTTCGATATTTTTATGATAAAATATTCAAACGCTAGAATATGCAAGAGGAAATTATACAGTACAAAGATTATTCTAACAACGATACAAATAATGTATGTTCATTGTCGACGAGAGCGACAAAGTTGCTTACAACGTTGCTTACAACGTTGCTTACAACGTTGCCAAGCGTGTACATATAATTTATAAACGATGACTTAAAAATAACAACAATTTAGCTCGTCTAGTTTAAAATATATTCCTCGAACATATACTCTCTTATCCATGCAATAATTTAATCAGCAACTGCATACGTGACATTAACATTGTTTCAACGGGAAGGGCATTCTAACTACCTGTAGATATGCTACCCGGTGTAATTGATTCGGATATAATTCTCGTTAATTTGAAAGCGAAAATATTTACGACCCAGCTCGGCGCACTGACCGTAAAAAATGTCGCAAAACAGCTTCGACCGGGCGAATCAGTTTCTCGCATAAAGCGTTCGTCGCCGGTCACCTGGTCCCGCGAAAGAAATCGCGCGAAAGCGAGACGATGGTCGTTAAAGATTCCGATGGGTTCCGAGGAGTGCGAGTGTAAATTATTCTCGGATCGCGATTAGAGGCCAGCCAACCACCTGCCGGATTCACGCACCAGGACTGCCAGGTATTAATAATCCGGGGATTTATGAGGCCCGCGATCGCTTCGTTAGGAAGACGTCTTCAATGTCGATTGAGTCATACGCGTCGTCCATCCATTATCCTCGTCATTATTTCAATAGGCGTGAACGGTGTCGCCTCATTGAACTGGGCCCCTCGTACTTACAATATATTGAACGATAATATCTGGACAGTTCCTTGTCGGCCGGGTTGCGTCCTTTTACAGGCACGCCGTGAATGTTAATTCACCAGCGAAATGTATTTCATGCTTATCGTTTACAGTCGTCCGAACATAATGCCTGTACCTGTAAATATACTTTAAACGCGTTCCCATGCGGTGGATAGAATGACGGCAGTCCATTCATAATGTAGTCGATAATGTCGCGTGTATCTGATAATGTGAAAAAATTGGCTCTCGAAGACGAAACCAATTTCGCTCGATATGGTTTATGTTTAATAATTTGCAAGCAATTGATTAGAGTACACGAAGGAAACTCAACACTTTTGCGCAGCTTGAAAGCGGTCGGCGCAGAAATTAGTTTCGCACTTCTGATGGAAAATAATAATCAACTTCGACAATTACATCAATTTTTCTTTCTGTTTTTGTATTATGTATACTTTCTGTAATCGATTACTATAGCACGAAAAGTGTAACGAGAAATCGCCATTATCGGAGTCAAGTTTATTAAAACTTGTGCGTCAAGTTTTACTTTCTTTTGTACTTTTATATTAATCATTAGGCTGCTGGATTTTTATGCAACATAGAAATTGTCTATATAAATTGCAAGAAATAGGAACTAAATAAAAAGCCTTTTCTTAATAATTTTATTAGATTGAAACTAAAGCAATAATTTGAATTCTTTCGCTTTACCATTTGAAATTGGAACTATTCATTTGCGCAATAAATGTATTAAATTCGCGGTCTATTAATCACTATACCATCCCAAATAATAGACTTAAAAACATTGTACCACATTGCAATATCCTAAGATGTTAGATCTATGTGGCTCAAACACCATTCCCGCGACTTTTCATGGTACACCGTAGAAGGAATCCAACAAAAAAGTCGACCTAGGACCCCTAATTGACAGCGCTAACAAGACTTCCTCAATTCTCCGATCTTGTTGGATGGAAAGGACGTAGGACTATCTTGTCCTGGAAAGACGCGCGAGGAAAGGCGAGGAGAAAGCATGTTCCGGAACAAGAAGACGTGGAGTAACCACCGAAGACCAGTACCAATTAATATCGGGACCGTTTAAATTATAGAAAGCGATCGATCTCGGGGAAACTCGGTTCCCGGTGTCCGGGCGTGTCCAAACTGCTCGTACTCGGCCGGAGATCGGTCCGCAGATTAACGATGCTAATTAGTTACAATCAACGAGCACTTCCGGCGCTGACCATTGCAAACACGGGGACAAGACTCGCGGCGATGCGCGACGGTGTGTTTTAAAGGCGGCGAGATCGCAGAGAGGACAGTGTTAACCGGCCATCAGCTTAAAGCCCGATAATCTTATTCTTCGCAGAAACGGCCGCGTTATAATTCAATCTGCGGGACAGTCTAATCCTCCTGCAGACCCGTTCCGGCTCGCGGATCCAGCCTGCAGGATCATCGATCCTTAAGGGACGCTGGACGAGGAGAGAACGGAACGAAAGAAACGATCGACCACACCGAAACTGCGCGAAGATGGAGAGAAAGAGACGGAGTTGGAGATA
>CM052154.1:6973607-6983989 GCA_028455555.1 Augochlorella aurata | reverse complement strand
GAGAGCAGCTATTCTCCGATACTCGCATAATTTTCCGCAAGGAAAGAGTAACGTGCTGCTTTCGGCCGTTGTTTCCGATTCTGCTTCATCGTTTAGTCATTCGAAAAATTGAATGTTATGCATCGAAACTGCAACGTGACGCTACCGAAGGAAACCGACGGAAAATGCATCCACGTGAATCATTTTGCTCCGCGAACAATAGCCGTTTTCCACCAATGAACAACGGTGGATTAAATCTTAGCTTCCGTTCAACGGCAGACACGATTCATCGCCTCAACGAGAGCAGCGTTCCTCGTTAAAAATAATTTCATTAACCAATAAAAATAATTTCATTAATCAATAAAAATAATTTTATTAAAGCTGAACAATTTTCTTCACGGTTGACTCGAAATTTTTCGATTACTATAATTTCTTAGAAGAAGAAGAAAATTTGTATTTATCGTATGACTACGTTTCCTGGAATACTTAAATATTGTGAAGAAAAGTAGAATTTAATTCTAGTTTAAAAGAATAATATTCATATTTAACAGGTGCTTACCAGAAGTCTCCATCGCGATTTGTACTCGTTAAAGTAGGTCAAATAGTTGAGAAGATCATACAGAAATATGAAACCTGGTTTCCATATCTACGCAACATTGTTTCATCTAATCAGCAGCGCGACTGTATTAGCAAAAACGAAGGTGCTCAAGCATCTTCTCGCTCGATGAGAACATTAGCTGAGAAATGTTCCTACACGTCCGATAATTAAACAGATAATCGCCGAACAAGAAAGCTATTGATTCCGCGGTCCAGGAGGATTTTTTGTCTCGCCTTCGCGTCGTCGAGAAGAGAGCACGCCTGGAAAAATGAGAAACGTAATCCAATTTCGCGTCCGCGAATAACTTCGCGAAACGAGTTTCCCCGGCGACATTTAAAAAGAAAAAGGATGATAAATCGCCTCGCGAAGGAAGCGCTCGCTCCATCAGGAATATTATCGCGCGTCAAAGAAGTGAATTAAAGCGCGATAATAAAATTCCTAGATTCTCGGCCGAGTAATTATTTCGAGCGCGGCTCGTTCCGCGCGGTTTTCTGCGTCGATCGGGCGAGCCGAGAGACGCTGGCCGGCCGCGTAAAGGTAAACGGCTCGATTTATAACGCGTCGATAATTATTCGAAGCCGCGCGGTTTCAATGGAACCAACTCTGACTAATGAGAAGCCGAAGGACTATCGGGCCGCGTAATGAACGCGCGCCACCGTCTACTGTAAACATAAATTATTTCACAATGACGAGCGGACGATAATTCATCGATTTTTGAGGGACGGTCCCAGGAGTTAGGCGAAGCCGTTTCACTCAAGTCGGTAATCATCGGGCAATTACTCGTCAGTTAAGTTTCCCACAAATCATGCGAGCCCGACGACAATGGAGCGTTGCCGTTAATAATCGTCAAACAACCCCGTAAACTGTTGCGAATAATTTAGCTACGATAAATTATTAGGCCGTGACTACGCGGACCTTTTTTTCCGGCGTTTCCTACGCCGCGTTTCGTACGCCGCAATCGATAATCTTATGTGATAAATGACGAAGAAAACGCGGCGTGCAAAACGCCGAAACAAACACCCGTGCAGTCACGGCCTGATGCGCCACCTATCCGCCGCCAGGTGTATAACCCCCGAGTGGCTCAGGAATAATTTACCGATTCGAATAAGATCGATATACAATGTACTGTTCGCCGTTGCAGTATTTCATACTTTGATATACTGAATAATATTATTATTATTATTCTCCATTGCTTAGCGAGATTAGAGTTTAGAGCTGGAAAAGAAAGAATATTAAAATTACGTTAGCCTAATCCTATGCCGATGTCTTCAGAATATAATTGCAACATGTCACACTGTAATTGAATAAGTTAGGAGTAAAATAATATAAATATTTCGAGCGATTGGGAAAAAGTGCACTAATTCGCTGAGTGAAACATTGCCTGAATGTCAGAATCAACCCTAAAGGGGAGGATGACCAGCACGCTTCCAACAGATTCGACTAATTCCGTGGTGATCGGTGGACGTTTTAGCTTAACGAGATCGCGGCTGACCCGCAAGACAAATGATAAGGGCGAGTTCGATCGAATTTATCAAAGAAATAATAAAGAGGAGTATCCTGCGCGTCCGCCATTCCGGACAAGCACACGGAAAAGGTGTGAACTCTTTAAGCCGAGGTGTCGGCTCGTCAGCAGTCAGGAAGGTGTTGGGCCGCGATCATTTATTATCCCGAGATTGAATTTCTCCTTGGCTCGACCAGCGCCTCGGTTTAATTAAAATATCGTTATGGGTAGGCGTGGATTCGTGCCGCCGTATAGCGTTTCGCCCCGACTCCTTCCCTTTTCGAAAGGCATCCGTGGTTAAACGAGTAACAGTGCAGAAGAACCAGTAAAGGGGACGATGGAAAACCACGGGCTTCCGTTAGCCCTACCCCTTCATTGCAGGACAAAAATCTCGACTCTCGTTCACTCGGTTACAAAAAACAACCCCTATTTCCGCAGTTTGGACATCTTAACTGGAATCACGATTATAATTGATTTTTACAGAAATTTAAATGGAAATTTTAGATTACAGTAGATTTCTATGAAAACCTCAATATTTTTCATTTATAATAAATTTTTACAAGAATTTAAGTAGAAATTTTAAATGATAGCAGATTTTCATAGAAATTTAAATTATAAATAGATAGATATAAATAGTTAATTATAGTAGACTCATATAGAAATTTAAATTGTAATAGATTTTTAATAGAAATTTAAACTATAATAGATTTTTCTAAGAAATAATAAAATAAATTAATAGAAAATAATATAATGGTAAAAAATAATATAATAGATTTTTGATACGAATTTAAATTGATTTATTAAGTACACGCGTTCAGATTAGTTTTAACAACATTATTTACTTAACAACGATGTGAACTGCTTCATGAACGTGGCAAATAATGGAAATGTGTGACGAATACTATCGTAGTATACACAGTCGTTGCCTGATTCGGATTAAGAGCGGCGATCATTTCTTTTTCTTGATCTATCGGGATTCGTATCGTCGATGGTCGATTTCACGGAGCAGCCCGCTTACGTTCGGTGTCGTGATCGCTCCCAGAAGGATTCGTAATTAAACCAGGAGATCGCATTTCGATACACAGAACCGTTTCTCTTGGTGCACACACAATCAGCATAAGCAATCGTCTGCGCGAGATTTCGAATTGAGAATATCGGTGCGTCCGGCCGGAGAAAAAAATACTGTTGCGAGGGGCGAACATCCCTCGTAAATTTCGCTGCATTACTCGCACCCCGGGCGCCTGCTTCTCTCGATTATTAAACAAAACCGCCGCCGAAATCTCCGCTGTCCGAATATTATTTTTCGCGTTATCTGCAACAATGCTCTTGCAATTCTTATCTATCTTCCAACTCGCTATCCGCCATATTGGATCAATTTTGTAAAATGTTTTCAAAGTTTCTGCGTGCTGTAAAATTTGACCAAGACACAGCTATTATACTTTAATATTTTGTGTTGCGACAAATATAGATAGCCGTCCTCGTCTGTAAAAATTTATTGTTTAAATTGAAATTTTAGTGCACACTAAGACGTTTTGAAACAATTGTAGATTAAGACGAAATAAAATTAATACAAAAATAGAGATAATCATTTTGAAAATACTGTGTATAGTATCTGGGTTAGGTATTTAGTGTCCTCGTCATCGCTTACTTTTTGGGACTAATTTCAGGTATATAAATTAGCTACTGTTCATGCCGTAAAACAGTTAACAGGCTAATCTTCGTAATGACTATTGACTAGACACATTATCACGGTCCATGAAAATATCGCGACGGAATAGAGACCTCGTGGACGACCGGCGATTCCTTGGCTTGTCAGTGCAGCAGAGAGCGGACCCTCGTTAAACCGGCGGCGATTTAATAAAACTCGGATATCTTAATACTCGGTCGGTTCCTCGGAACGAAAAAACAAGTGAGGCGATGCAACGGTTTTTGGGCCGGTTCCGCCATGTTTTTCAATCTAGCAAGTCCTTCGGTCTGCCGAAACGTGACCGTAATATATTACCCGGGTCCCCGTAGGAATCTGGAGCATCGTCCTGGGCCCGGATTCCCATTAGAGCGGCGAGGAGAGGCTGGAACGGCTTCGGTCCCGATCGGCCGCGGCGCGTTTGCCCAAAGTATTTCGCGCCTACTGAGATCCAGGCTCGGGCACGGGTTTAATTAAAAATTAATCGGCGTAAATTAATTTAAATGCAAAAAGTGGGACCGTCTCCGGGTGAGAGCCCGAGGGGGTGGAGCGCACCGTTGGCTCGGTGGGCGGGGCCACTGAGTTAGGCGATCGTTACGGTGCCCCGGCGGACGATAATCGAAAAAGCCCGGCCGATTCGAAACAAAAGAACGGAGCATCGGGGCCCTCGGGGACCGGCGGTGGGGGCAAACGAGACCCGTCCGTGTGCGCGTTCCGAACCACCTCGGAAACTGGTTCAGCTCCGATCGTTAATACCTCGTTATCGCTTGGGTCAGGGATCGAAGTATATCGATCACTTTTCGATCACGGAGCCGATAATGCGGACGGACCCCGTACCGGCGCGGTTGGGAAACGGTGGGCCGATTATCTGTCAACCGATCGTTTAACGAAATTGGAGAATCCGACGCGAGGAGACTGCATCGGCGCACACCTTGCCGATGGCTGACAAAATGGAGATGCAACGCGGTTAACTTCGTCGATGGTGTAATGAAACCTTCGTTGCGAAGTTCCCGAGTTGCCGAGGACGTTCGGTCCGTAATTCGGTGCCGATCTTATCTCGCCGATGATCGCTTCATCGGCAATCTCTTTCGACTGTTAACAAATACTCGTTCCGCTGGAAATATGGCTGTTAGAGTACAGAATGTAGTGGATTAATTGCGACCGTGCAGGACGTCGCCAGCGTCATCGGGTGGCTGCTAACTAAAGTAATGGTGCGAACGATTTCGCAGTGTTTATACGAAGGACAAATCGAATCTGATAAAAATAAGATATTATTCAGTCGTTGAAATGGATAAATCTTGTCTCTTGTGCTGTCACGTTCTGAGCCAGTGGCATTTTAAGACGGTGTTATAGGGAACAATTTGATCAATTTTATCGAGGAAATAATTACAATACGATTTTAACACTAGAACTGCCGAGCTCCAAATGCGACTAATGTATATTATTTTATAACAATGCCAAGATATTACAATGTCAAGGAGTATATATCATAATATATACCTTAATAAAGAAGTGTTCCCAAAAATTGCTCCAAGAAATGTCTTTATAACATCAGCAACTGTAAAAGAATAAATCAGAA
Source organism: Augochlorella aurata (assembly GCA_028455555.1). NCBI lineage: Eukaryota > Metazoa > Arthropoda > Insecta > Hymenoptera > Halictidae > Augochlorella > Augochlorella aurata. The sequence goes on along the minus strand of CM052154.1, from coordinate 6,978,648 downwards.
ACTTGTCAATTTGATTAGTCTGATAAATCCATCGTGGAACTTTAAACACAAAAATTCAGAATTATAATTCCAATCATTATAAAGACCACTAAAATTGTCAAATTATCAAATGAGCGGGTCATAGGTTACCAGGTCTAGCATATCATAAATACAGAATTCCACGAAAACAAAAATCCAAAAGCTGTCTGAACGGCCAGATCTCGTTGAGCCAAGGAATTTTTGCAATTCGTCGTCGAACGGCATTAAGAATCCGGATCGGTTTGTCCGAAACGCTGCGCGAGACGCGCGTATGCACGGCCATTCATCACTCTAAACTGATCTATCACCAATGCCGATCCCTGTTCTAATAGCCAGAACCGTTACTCGAATCCCCGCTCGTCAAATTAATAACTGGCGGCGTAAACGCGGCGGTTTCTAGCGCGGAGCGTAGTCTGCGTCGCGACGTTGAAATTTACGATTGGCCGCGATGCTCGGGCACGGACTCACTCGTCCACCTCGATGATTACTATACCGCGGCACGGAATCCGGCCGAGCTATCGGTCGCCGCGTTAACTTTGATGACTCCGTGATAAACGTGGCGTCGTAAAATTATCGAGCGGAAATTACAAGCGCCGCTGGCAGCGACGGATCGAGGAGCCGGCCTGTCGGAAGTCGTCCAGTAATTAGGATCTCGTTATCCCGATGGAATTTAATCCGCGGACTGCGCCGATCCGCGCCGATCCGCTCCGCGGATTAAGATTCAATATCGGATCGTGTTCGGTGAGTCCCGATCGATGGAGTCACGTAACCCGGACGCTGGCTAGGCGTCGCGACGCACGGTGGTCGATTTCTTTTAAAAATTGGACGGAAATCGTCGTGGCTTAAAAACTTGTTAGCTTAAAGACAGCTGCTTTATATTACTTTATAAAAGTAATAAAGCAGGATATATTTGCCGAAAGTAATATATTGAATATATTATATAACTCATAAATGTATATTTACAGTCTAAATAATCGCGAATTAAAGAGCCTAGTGTTATCAATATGAAACCGCTTTACCTTCGGAAATGCAAAGAGCATTTTAGAGCTTTCTAAAAAATTTTCTACAGCCCACGGAAAATTATTTCAATAACATAATTCGATGTGAATATCTCGAATTGCATACTCCAGATTTCGTTGATTTTAATCGAAGTCGGGATTTTTTCCCGAGTTTCGGTGATTTTTAGCGCACAGTGCGGCGGCTCTCCGATCGAAATAGCCGGCCGTGTGATTAACCTAATTCCTCGAATCGGTATCTTTGCTCGGTTTGAACGGTCCCAGTTAATACGAGGATACCTGGTGGTTAATAACACTGCGATAAATTGGGTCGTACGGTAGCTCGATCTGCTTCGCGTTCGCGGCAATGATTATGTGATTTCTTGCGCGTCGGAACACGATGACTGAGTGAAAACCCATGTTTTTTCCCCCCGGGCTGCTTTGTTGTCGTTTTTCTGACGCCTTTCGGGAGAATGGGCCCGCTCGGAAATTCGGTATTGCCTTCTATTCTCCTGTCAGGTTCTCGGACGGAGAGGTGCCTAATTGCGCTATTGCTGTCGGAGTCTATGATTCTTGTTTCGTAACTCGTGCAGGCGGCGATAGTGGCTGTTGTAAAGTTTGGATTCTATGGGACATTGTTACTTGTTGTGCGTGATTGAGAACATTATAGTCACTTTGAGATAGCCGTCCCCTGAACTTGGTCTAAGCGTTGAACACGATTGAGAATCACAGTCTGTATCTATCTATGAAGGTTAAGGACCAGGGCTGGGGAAAAGTAGCCTTTTGAAATAGTAAATAAACTGTAAATCTTTTTATGTAATACAGAATTTTGGCAAATAATCTTTTTCTGATATAATAATTACATATGGAAGTAGCGTTTCAAATATACTTCATCAAAAAGTCTGTATTACGAGCGAAGATAAAAATATTTATAGTCCACTTACCATCTCAAAAATGTATCTGTTATTTTTGTAATACGTGAGAAGCATTATCACGTAACTTTCACATTTTTCATTTTTATTACATTTTCTCAATACTTCTTCTCATTTCACTTTTATTTTTACTTACAGAAGACATTGCCAAAAAACGTGGGACACCCAGTAGTTGATATTTCGTGACTCCGTTTGTTACCCTAGTTCCATTTATATAATTTCCAGAACCTCATCACCTAAAATCGGTAATCCCATGCGCATTATAGGAACTTCCGTTATACGAATTCAATCCTCGCTTTCCTACTATTTCGAAGTTTCCCCAAATCTCCAGGACCCCGGAGTATCAATTATTTCCCAATCCAGAAGAAATTTCCATCGGAGCGAGCCCGCGTCCCGCCACCGTCACATAAATTCACTTCTAAATCAATCTACGGAACTATTAAAGCATAACCAGCGGAGCGGGGGCCCGAGAAATCGTGTTGTCCATCCGGGAGGATTCGAGAGGGGCCGCTCGCGGGGCCCGATATGAGGAAGGACCCGGAGGGGCGTGGCCGACGGATGATTTAACGTCGAAGCTCCGTGTCTCTATTCGGCCGGGCCGCAAAGGTAGAAAGCGACGGCAGCACGGGATCGGGAACGCGCACGGGAACGGCACCAGCAACAACAGAGAGCCTAAACAACGGTATGCCCGCGCGCCGCGTTTCGGGGCGGCAGCTTTACAGCCGTTTAGTGTTTTACGGCCGTTTTATGAACGCCGGGCTGCCTTTCGCGAGAGGGAAGCCGGCCGTTGTTCGCTCGCCGTTCAACTTTTAGATACTCGCGGCGCAACTTTTACTGGCCGATACAGGATCAGCTGCATCCGACGCCGACTTTTACAGCTTCCCCGGAATTCCTCGCGATTCGGCGGCTGGCCGAGATTACGCCAACGACAGGCCGCACTTCGGCGGCGCAGCTTTGGATAACCGCGGTTCATCTTCTCGGTAAAGTGAAACTAAGTTTCGGTTCTCTGCGGTCAACTGCTCTTTCTTAGTGGATTTTTATATATATTATATACTACATTATATATTATTATATATTATTTAACCTCTCGCCGTATTTTGACGAGTCAGACTCGTAGTGGATGTCTGTAGTAATAAGCTGTTAGGTATGAATCTTTTTTTGGAATCAAATTTTATTCCCTTGTCATCAATACATTCAAACAACTATAAATATAATTTATAAATATAAAGTTTCCTTTTCTTCTAAGAAATTATTGCAATCGAAAACCTTCTTAAGGGCAATTACTAATCGCGATTTGATGTACCTGATTTTAAGATTTAACCCCTTGCCGTACTTTGACGAGTCTGACTCCTGATAAAGATTTCTGGTAATATCCTGTTAAATATAAACGTCATTCCGTTCTTTTAAACCGGAATCAAATTTTGTCTTACTGCTATCAGTATTTAAGCATTTAAATAAATGTAGGCAAACGCAATGCTCGTCATTGTAACTATAAAAAAAAAAAATGGTATAGCACGGGGTTAAATTTGATTCAGCAGGTCGACGACGCGTCTAACGAAATTTTGTAACATTTTAACATGATTTGTCATTTTGAATAACTTCTACGCCCAATTTGTATCTTGTCACATACTTGGACTTGCTAATTTGGAAATACGCACTATTTAGAATAATTGTCAGTAATTTGGAGACCGGTTAACATTCTCGAAAGTGCAGCATACGCAACAAAACCGAAGGCTTGCCGTTCGACAAAAATGATTCCTCGGCCTCGTGCAGCAGGGAGGAAAAGAAAGAGCCCGGGGGATGTTCCGGCGAGTGGCAGGCGATAACGATTCATCGTTACAGTGAGCATTTTCGCAAATAACAGGGGTAACGTGGGATCGTAACCCGGAGCCGAAAAACCACGATGCGGCTTTCTCGTTCCTTCAAAACAGGAATTTGCATAAAGAATCGGCCGGCGCGACCGGGACCAGTCTCGCTGTATTAGATCAACGAACCCCCGAAGACGATAAAAACCCGTCGTCTTTCATTTGCCGGGATTGAAGTACACCGGACTGAATGGGGATCAACAAGTTCAGCATAGGCCAGCCGAGATTCCTTGTCGCGCACGCGAGTGCGAGGCAGAACACGCGGCTCGTTTCCAAGCCGAACAAGGAATTTAGTGACTAGTCTCCGGGCCGACAACCAATCATCCCGAGAAGGGGGGACGGGGTGGAGGCGGGCAGGCCGAAGGAGGCCAGGAACGTAATCTTACGTATCAATTAGCCTCACGGTCCGAGGGGCTTACCCCCCGCGGGCCTTTGACCGTGCGCCGCTTCGTCTTCGAGGTGTGAGAACCGAGACACAGAGAACGTACAGTCGTTTTACAACGTCTTCATCGTCCGGCATGTCCCTTTCTCGCTCGGTCTCCCTTCGCGCCCTTCGGCCAGAAGAGGATAGTCGCGCAGGGGAGCGAGGAACGCATCTGGACAGGTAAAAGAGGGCCCCCGGGCTCGCGTTGCATCGGAACCAATGGCCGATGTTTGACAAGTCATTCCCAGCAGTGGGTGGAAGTTTTGGTAGCTAATGGCTCGGTGTAATTTAGCGCGTTGATTGGAATTCACTCGGCGTTTGTTCCTAGATCTCCTCGGCCGGCTGTTTATTGGCCTTCCCGTGCTACGTTGCGAACCGTTCCCCGTTAACGAGGATCCCTGGTAGGCTTCTCCGTCTTCTTCGTGATCCTCCCGGTGCCTTTCCCTTGTTCCTGGCACGCTCGAGCCGACTGTCTCTCGTCCTCGATTATTTTATCAAAGGCTCGCTCGCTGCTCCGTTTCGGACACGGTTCGGAATATCTAGAATCGATTTCACTGTTCGACGGGCATCTAACTCGCTGCTTTTGTCGACCTAGTGGTCACTTGTTCGCCGAAATTGGTTGCAGCGGTGGTGGTTAGTATTTGTTTACTGTGCCGCAAAAAGCGAGTCTCGTGCACCGAAAATGCGCTAAATAAAATGGGAACACTGAAGGTTGGAAATGATATTTTGCATTTGGTGTCCAAATATATTATTATTATATATTACATACATATATATATATATATATATATATATATATATATATAT
>CM052154.1:6905657-6973507 GCA_028455555.1 Augochlorella aurata | reverse complement strand
GTGGTTAGTATTTGTTTACTGTGCCGCAAAAAGCGAGTCTCGTGCACTGAAAATGAGCTAAATAAAATGGGAACACTGAAGGTTGGAAATGTTATTTTGCATTTGGAGTCCAAATATATTATTATTATATATTACATACATATATATATATAAATATTTTATACATTAATAAAGATTTAATAGTTAAATACTTATATATATACATAAAATTGTGACAATTAACCTTCTAGGGTCACATTAGGTCACAACGGCCGACATTCTCTTTTCGAAAAACTAAAATTAAATTCTAATAAACGAAACGAGGTTCTAGAATGTTGAAATTATACTATAAAATTCTTTTGTCCCGTAGGGTTAATAAAAAGATGAACAAACACCAGCAAAGGGTTAGCAAAAATTAGCAGCTACTTACGCGCTTTACACTTGCTTGCCCGACCAAAAAACGTCGAGTGTCTGAAACACGAAGTTAACCGAGACCAAAGCGACGTGATTGATAAAGTCGCGTTTCGAAAAAATTCTGGCACCGGCGTGTCAGGCCGCGTAGACAGCAATGAACGTAGTGGAACGCTTGATTGAAACGGACACGATAATTTTCGTTCGATTTCCATTGGAAAATTGAACGGTGCGGCATCGAAAACGTGGACGCGCCACGCACCGCTCCGGGCGCGGAATAATACCTAGTCACACGCGTTCAACCACGGTCAAGTCCCGGTCTCGAAATTACCGGTTTCGGTGAACCGAGTCTCCATTTCTCTCCACCACAGGCGAGCTAATCTGAGGGGCGTAGTTACGTCAGGTGTTCGATTCTCGCGATGCAAATTCCGCCCGGTGAGCTTCGACGAAATTCCTTTGTGTCTTTGGCTGCAACAATTTCGACACCGGATTGTAAATTAACTCATTATTCGTCGCCGACGTCGCCGCAAGAGACATTTGGCTGTCATCTACGATTTTTATATCCAAGCTGGGAATTGGCTACCAACTTCCGCTCGACGATAAACATTTTGTTTATTTGTTTTATGTATTCGCTCGTTCGGAGACTTTTCCAGTGATAAATTTTGTGGATCGAGATTTATTATAGAAGATATATCATTGAGTTGTTTCAATGGATGTAGTTGACTAATAATGCTTCGTTGTGACAATTAATTTTTAATTCAAATCTTTACGCTGGTCTAAATGAAGAAAATTAAATCGACGTCTGTTTGAAAGTGTGCTCTGACTTCTGAGAATAACAAATTCTTCTATAAAAATTGATTGATGATGAAAAATATATATCTTTCATAGTAATTACGGTTTATATAAATGTTTAGATAACAGTCACTTGCAGCATTTGCTTCAATAAAGTTACTTATTTCTAACAGTTACTTAGATAAAGTTCTAGAATAAATCCTCACCGATTGTTACAATAAATAGTAACAGTTACAATGGTAGTTGAATATGCATCATTATAGATTGCGTTATTTACACGTGGATGATATTATATATTTTCTTTGACTCTGTAGCAAAAAATGTTGACCCATAAATACTAAATAAAGATAATAACAAAAATAATAATAATAATAGCAATCAAAATAATAATAATAATGAGAAATACTAAATACTAAATAAAGATAATAATAATAATAACAATAACAATAATAATAGCAATCAAAATAATAATAATAATAATAGCAATCAAAATAATAATAATAATAATAATGAGAGAAATTTTGACTTTTGAGCACCACGGACCGAGCCAGCTCACAATAACGTTCAAACAATTACTTGCTATCTTATTCATCGCATTCGGCAGGATTAATGGACTCCCGCAAACTTCGTGGAGCCTCTAAAAACACGCTGAGTAACGTTCAGTCCAGTTTCACAGTTCCCGAAATCGTTTCGGGTCGAGCGTTCCCTGTGGAACAGTTCTTTTTTTTGTGTCCGAGGTGCGAGGCGAAGAATACCGGCTGGAAGACGATCCAGGCGGATGGATTAGGTATCCGAGGCCCCCCGTAGCTACACGTGGGCCCCCTTTTTGGTGGGTGTTAAGTAATACATTATGTGGCCAGCACCTGGCACCGCGTGCGGACGGCCGCATAAAGCTCTGATCCTTTTCGGCGGAGAGGAAACGATCGGGACTTGTTAACACTCCCGGAAACACCGTGGCCAGCCACCGGACAAACATCTCATTCAGTCAGATCGAATCAGCAGATTGCATATTCTCATCTATCTCTCTCTTCTACCTTTTTCGATTAACGCTATTCAAACTTGTTGAATTTTTAATCGGTGCAGTTGTTGGAATTATTGAAATTATACCGGTGCTGCTTATTTATTTTCTTTCTATATTTTTATTTTCTTTGAATCCTCTTGTGCATAAATAATTCATAGAACGAATAAAATAAATACAATAAGTAACAAATAAATAGTACCAAGAAACAAAAATGTAACAATATATGTTATCAAATCATTTGTAGTTTAGTCTGTAGTTTGAAGTTCAATTAATTTGAACATGTGAACAGAGATTGTAATATGTTGCAATTAATTGTAAAACTGCGTATTTTTCTAGTCACCTAAAAAGTTACATTTTCCAGCGTTAACAACGGTTCTGGTTCTTCTGTTAATAGTAAAATTTTACTTATACTTTAATGTCCATCCTTTTTGGATGGACATAAACACTATATTGTGTTGGTTATTTATAATCGGTCATTTCATTTGTATTATTCATTCTTCATTGTATCGTGGCGTTGTCTGACAGTAATTGTTCATAAAAATATGCAATAAGTGTAGTCTGCTGCACTCTCATTGGAAATAGTAGAACAAACTTTTTCGTTACGACAAGCATTGTCATAAAACTTGCTCCAAACGTTAACAAATTCGTCGCCGTCACTTTTGCAAGACAGGGCACAGCTTATCAAGCGTAATAAACCTACACCGTCCGCAACAATTAATATTCGGATCCGTCAAATCGATTAATTGTTCCCAGACGTTTTAATAGACATTTCATAGGGACGTTTAATCCCTAAAAGTCAAGTTGAAATGGGACCGCGGAGACCTTCCCCGTCACTTTAAACGAGGGCCGTACGAGGGTTCAAATAATTATCCATTAGCATAAACCTCCGTATAAAGTCGAGTCCGTGCTCAAGGAAAGAAAAGGCGGCGCGCGCATTCCAGCGCGAAAGCACACGCGATGAATCCCGGTGAAAAAGGAGGATCGAGGACCGAATCGGTGGGAGAGTCGCGGGAGGAACACATAGAGCCCGACAGCATTTAGAATCGGCCTTATTGCGGGCCCACAAGGCGCAGTTAACGAATTCAGATGGGGCACGTTCACACCTCCGGCTGATTAGACCGAGCATAATTTTCTCTGTCCGGCTTGTGTTCGGACAGCAGGGCCGTAGGTCGTCCGAGGGGACCCGACGGGCCGGCCGGCCGACCGGCCTCGGGAGAAGGGCCCAAAATGGTGGGGGACCGCCGAGCGGGTCGAGTGGGGAGGGGGAGGAGCGGCGGGGACAGCTGGAGGGGGAGAATAGTGGCGTAGAAGGTGTCGGGCAATACTTTCCAGGTCGTCCGTCGCCGCTTGACGTCTTAATGCACGTCGAGAATAATCTCACCGCCAATTTATTACACTCTTTCTCATTTCTTCTCGGCTGCCCCCTCCGCGCGACGTCCCTCCCCTTCTGCCACGGCCTCACGGCGCACCTACCGGACCCTTCCTTTTGTATCCTCGACCAGAGTGGCTAGTCCTTTCTTCCTCGCTCCTCTTCCCGCGACGGCCTCGTCGCCACTTTCCTCGTCGTCCTTTTTTCCACCGACCGTACGCTGCCGACCTCTCTTTCTCTACCTCTCTTTATCAATCTCTCTCTTTCTCCCTCGTTCTACCTCTTTCTCGATCTCTTTCTTTCTCTCTTCATCTCAATCTCTCGCTTTCTCTCTCTCTTAATCACTCTCTCTTTCTCAATTTCTCGTTTTTATCTCCCTTCATCTCTTGTTTTCTTCTCTCTCTCTCTCTCTCTCTCTCTCTCTCTCTCTCTTTCTCTCACCATCTCCCTTTCTCCCTTCATTTCTCTCCATCTCTCTTCATCTCGCTACATCTCTCTTTCTCTCACGCTATCTCTCTTTCTATTTGTATCTCTCTCCATCGCCCTTTCTCTTTCCATCCCCCACCATCCCTCTTCCTCTCGTTCCGAGCGGAGGCTCTCGCCTCGTCCCACCCTCCGGCCAGCCTCGCACCTAATAGAATACGTAATTTGAATTTTTGAATTACACCGCGGCCCACGAAGCGCTCGGCCGCGCGCCGGGCCCGCCTCGAAAATAGCGAAATCCGGCTCCGACGACACAAGAGAGAAAAAGAAAGAGAAAGAGAGAGAAAGAGAGAGAGAGAGAGAGAGAGAGCCGCTCGATAGATTTATGAAGTTTATGGGGATTTCGAGAGGCTGCCGCGCACCCTCGTCCTCCAGCCCCGCGATCGACTGCCTTTTAGACGCGCAGTCGGGTGCCCGGGAAATTTGTGCAACCGGGTATAATCGATGGTTCGATGGCACGGTCGAGAGATGAATCGCGTTTCAATTTTGTTGGACGCCGATCGTCCTTTTTGGGATCGACCGGATCGCGACGGGGGCAGGCGGGATTTAATTCGGGCAACGCCGCCGTGCCGCCGCTGCTGCTATATTCGACGCTGAAGGGCGAGTTTACGATCGAAATTCCGGTGTTTAATAAACGCCGTTCGGGATTTTCATTATTTTTGTTGGCGCCGGCGTGACTTTGCCGCGATGTCCCCAACGTTGAACGATGTTTTAGAATTATCGCGCGTGATTATTTGGCGCATCTCTTTAAGGGATGCTCTAGACTTTGAAGGAACTTGATTTCTATTACGCGGATTTTGTTGAGGTGTATCTATTGTGCGGATTTTATATAGGTATTGATGTTTCCTTTTGTTTTGGGAAATATCTGCATTACATTTCCACGAGGTCCTATAGAATAAAAATATCGGAAGAACTAAAATATACTAATACGTCATCGTCGAATTATTAATACCATAAATATATTTTTAATAAACTCCGTTTCCTCGTAGCTGACGCATTCCAGTAACAATTTCGTGATCTAAAGTTCACCGAAGGAAACTGTATAATTCATTAGTACGTGGCCATTAAATCACGCCGAAATGACTTCTACGTAGGACACATTAATTTTGTCTTGGAAAGCGTGCGATCGATCAGATGATTGAATTAAGGACGGGGCAGGAGATCGTATTCCCGTAGAACTCGGCTCGGTTGGACGTAAATTACAGCCTCCCGATGAACAAAGGATCGCGGAGGCACTAGGTCTAATTCGGACAGGTACACCTGGTTCCTTTAATGAACCGTGAAGAAATTAAGGAAGGAGGCCGTTGATCTCCGATGACGAAAAAGCCCGTAAATCCACCGCTCGTATAATAATTTAATAACGGATATTCGTACGGGCATGTGGGACCGACACCTTATTTAGGCGACGGTTAGGGTCCTCGGCTGTCTTCTTATGTCCATAAATAATCATTCCCGGATTAAAGACGAACCGGCACTCGTGGAATCCGTGTATTAGCTCGGGCTCCGGGCATCCGGAAATTTGGGTTTTGGCTGGCACTTTGAGGGGCCCCGCTTTTTGACCGGCGCCGAGGAACGCGTAATAGTCGCTTAATTTCGTTCGGTCGCCCTTGATACGAGATTTATACGTGGAAGAATGCCGCTGTTTTGAATACGTTCTGATTAAACTCACGGTAAGCCCGCGATCACGTTATTCGCTGCTTACGACTTTAACATCCGGAGAAATATTCTGCGGACCTTCGGATCTTCTTCTTCACTTTTTCCGTTCCGAAACGTTACGGAGTCAATCTTATGGGGATTGGGAATACGGCTCTTTGATAGAAGATCGCGCGTCTCTTACGCACTAACGTCGAAATATTCGATAGGCGAATGAACCGAGTAAGTAATTATTGCCGTACTGACGTAAAATTATAATCCTTATAATCTTTAAACGATCCTCTTTGCCTTCTTCCATTACGCAGCGTCTCTCAGTTGATTACAACAGGAAAAAGTCTTAGATGGAATCGTCATACCTAAATGACGGGTTTTGCGCGTTTATTGCAAAAATTAGCGAGCAGCTCTTGCTTTATTTTCAATTCGCTGAATTTATTGGAAGGTGTAACATATTTTATTTTCAAACTTTTTAATTTACGATTGTTCAAGTCGTAGAAAATTAACGAAGGATTTTGTTTTATTGTACATATAGTCACATTTTTGAAAATGTTCACTTGCATCTTAAAATGTATCTATGGAAAAATGTTGAAAAGGCAGACAAAATAAATTATACAATTACTATAAATAAAGAAAACTGTAAATTATCTCAATAATAATTTGGTCCTTAAGCAACACATATTTCAGGTAAATATGGCTTACGCCAGTATAATTCTAACCCACTCATGTTTTAATAAAAATCGCTACAGATATGAATAAATATACAATGTAATACACGTGTCGAAGAAAGTCTCAACGAAAAGCAGACTTGATTTTGCCAAAATAAATTCCGACCCATAAATACGTAGCGTTTCTTACACAATACAACGTCACAAAATTATTACCAATAAATAATAAAACGAACCATTTAACGAATAACTCAAGACGTCCGCACAAATCAGTTCGGCAACCAGTTACCCAGACCAGCCGACATCGCGCGCCCGAAAAATGTCCGGAATAGCGTGTGGCCAAAGAAACACGCATCAGTCACGTTAACGAGAAAATGATTGACGACGACGTTCCTCGCAGCAGTATAGTGACGGATGCTCGTCAAACAGCCGAGGACGCCGAATTTCAGCGGCGCGGTAAAGGAATCTCGCTTATTAGCCACAATTGAAAAGCGATTCGGCACGAAGGTTCGCCGGTCGAGCAAATAATGTCTCTCGAGCAAATAATGTCGCTCGATTATCGGAACATCCTCGCGGAGACTCCGTCGAGAGCAGATGTCTGGGGATCCATTAAATAGCGCCAGTTTCGACGAGTCCTCGAGGTTTCGAGGACTGTCCCGTGATCTGCCCGAGGGATCTCTAGAGCAGAGATACGGAAGGGCTGCCAAAATTAACACGCGAACTGGCAATCGACGTCAACGATCCTCGGCGGCTACCAAATCGCAACAAAGTGGACATCTTTTCGGGGCGAGTGTCCGCTCGCAAAGCCAGGCGGACTCATTGGCAGTTGGAGTGCTGGCTTAGCTGCGGGACCAGGCTATAAAAGCAGATCCGACTGGTGAGAAGAGGAGAAGGAGGGAGGCAGCGGAGGATGAGAAACGAGATTAAGAAGAATAAGAGGAGGAAGAAGCGGCTGAAGAAGAAGAAGAAGAAGAAGGAGAAGGAGAAGAAGAAGGAGAAGAAGAAGAAGAAGAAGAAGAAGAAGGAGGAGAAGAAGACGAAGACGAAGACGAAGACGAAGAAGAAGATGTGGAAGTAGAAGTAGAGGGGGGGATAGAAGAGGATGGAGAAGAGGATGAAGAAGAGGTGGAAGAGGAGAACGTGGAAGACAAAGAAGAAGAAGAAAAGAAGGAAGAGGACGCGGCAGCTGTTGGCCAAATTAAGTGATCATCTCGTCATCATCAGTGAAGCCGCCACGAGGAGAACGAGGCTCTCGTAGTTGCGCTACGAGTTCCACGTTGATGCCACGTTGCCGCCGCACTGCCGCGCCGCCACGTTGCTGCTGAAGCGATATAGGCCCGTAAAATTAGCATCGGCGGATCGTAAAGGATGCCTCGGAGAGGAAAAAGATAACGCGCGCCGGCCACGGATTGGACGCTGTCAGTAGGAGTAAGAGAAAGGCCTGAGAAACCGCGGACCGTGGAAGGGAGAGGCATCGAGAGGGATCACGGGCCAAGATGGGCCCGGCGCAGACCCGGGACCGGCCTCAAAGCAAGACCAAAGATGTCCCTGGACGGATTTAATAAGCGCGACCGATAATCGCTGTATTTACGAGCGGCCCCGAAACTCCCTGGCTCGAAATTAAATTATTGTCATAATAAAGATGGCCGGCCGCGACGTCACCACGCGTTACCGACTTTCTGCGGGCCCCGCTCCACGCGGCGCTGCCTGTCGGGTTACCTAAGGCCCGTTCCTCGCGGGTCCGACGCTCCACGAACTGCTGCGGCACTGTTCTCCTGCGATTTTTCAGTATATGCTTGGTACTTTGCTCTTCCCACCGATTTCAATTCCGCAAGTTTGTTTAAGCTTGTGGCTGTCTTCGGACGCATTTCGTAGGATTATACCACTGCTGCATGGTGAGCGGCCGAGACCGCGATTGTGACTGTCAAGTGATTATTTGGGGGCTTTCCGAATTCAGATATTTCGTTGTGTGAGAAGATTGTAGAGAAAAAAGACTATTGTCTTTTTGCTCTAGGATTCATAGGTACATTAATTAACCGTTTTTAATGGACAGTTTTTGTTACTTGAGTGCCTTCGTTCATTTTTAGTCATAGATTTTGGTAACAGAAGAGTCAAAGTTTCGATTTATGTTTAGTAATAATACATTGAACGCTTGCAGTAGTATTAACAAATTGTACTGCGATTTCTTTTATTAGTTGGTTAGCACTTCTTTCTTAATAATTCTCTTAATAGCGCGAGACAATTTTTCTTTCCTGTATATACTAATTTACTTCAATTCATAGATTTTGGTAATAAAAGTATCAAATTTTATTTGGATTCATACGATATGAATATCATTCATATTTAGTAAATTGAAGTCTTCGTTATAAGTTTGGTTTACAAGCATAACATGGTTAAGTCTGAGTATTATGGCATTAATTTCTAGATCATACCTATCTTAGAAAATTCGAAACACGTTTAAATGATATACTTTGCAATCGTGGGTATAAATTTGAGTACAACGAAATAATACAAAGTATCGAATAAGAAGTTTAGTATAATAATTAGATAGCTGACTTCTGTGCAATTTTACATTTTAATAGCTCATTCTTTAAACGTCCAAGTCGGTGAAAGTATCCTTTCGCTGACTAGATGATTAATTGCAGCAGAACTGAACCACGAATATTATATATTTGCTATAACGTAAATGCTTTCTCGAATTTCACAAATCTGCAGCTGACAAAAATATCGAAAGACCCGCGGTCTTATAATAACGATAGAAATCTCGCGGAATCCTGTGATTATAACAAAATTACTATAATCAATACTACTGCCTGCTGTTGACGCGTGAATATTTTCTGTACGCTTTCGTCAGTCGCGCTTCGAATTGAGGAAACTTCCGCTTCCAAGATTTATCGAACCGCGATTGAACAAACAAGTTAAGTGCCGTTTCTTAATTCGATAATAATATACTTTTAATTACGAAAAGTGTTTACCGCCGCGGCAATTAGAATTCCCAGACGCTTGTCCACGTTACACGCGGCCGGCTTCGACTATTACGTTATCAATCATTGCAAATTAATAGTTCCCGCATTAGCATAGAACATGATTATTGATCCATGACCACTTTCTGGATATTTATACACCTATCGTCAGCCCATTAATTATTGCACCGGAGAGCCCGGCCATCGCCGAAGTTGCGTTCTAACGTAACACGCAATAAATATTCTGTGGGATAGGCGCGAATTCAGCGGAGCGAGCAGCAATTAGTTGACATTAAGTAATGTCTGGAAATTTCTCCGTGCAGCAATGTTGGACAGCTAATTTTAAGGTATCGGGCGTCGCGTCGGCCGCCGTAATGAATAAGAACGCGGCATTAATTTCAGCCAATTTGCATTATCCGAATATTAAACGCGCATTAGGTTGTTTTCAAACGGTGCCGGACCGTACGAATTTTAAATATTACCCCATTTAGCTCAGTCAGCTTCACTATACTGTCCTGTAGAATTGTTCCCGAGATTCCCGCGTTCTCATGTTTCTATTTTGTGCTGTCGACTTTCGTACTCTTCTATTTATACATTCTTCGAGCTGAAAATTAGCGAAGCTTTCTGCAAAATACTAGGATACATTAAAATACTTAAACCCATCTAATGAACTGTCAGACTCTTACTAAAATGTATTATTTATAAAACGAATATTAACTTTTACTTAATATGGTACATTTTTATCGCAAAATATTACAAAGCAACGAAAACGCATTAAGAAGCAATAGTATTCACGCTAAAGCCAGACACCGTGTCCAAGAAATCAAGAATCATTGTTACGCAGGTATAACGAAAGGATTTCTTACTATTTGCAAGAAATAAAATTCACCAAAGCATTTAAAAAAGGAATCGAGGAAAATGGTAATTATTCTGTAATATTACCAAAGCTATAGCATTCATTTTTCACTTTCTACTGTACCCTAAATTAAGAACATAAGTCAAAAATAGCTGCGAGATTATTTAAAGTAATTCTTTCGTCATCGTCGCTATAGATTTGTCTAAATTAAATTAAAACCAAATGAAATGATCCAAAACTAAGGACAGTATACTAAGGTTCTATGCACCCCAGCTACCCCATTCTACAGAACCATAGTTTTGCGAGCAGCGTTCCCGCAGTCTTCCAAAGCCTCGATTAATTTGGTCTGGCGTCCAAAAAGCAGCGGACCGTTCAGCCGATTCGATTAAAAATGCATGGCGCCCGATTAGAATCGCAGGTACGCAATAACCGGGGAGTATTAAGGGCTTAGCGCTAGAGCCGCGGCCGTCGAAGACAGGTCTATGCGGAGCGCCGTTTATCTCCCGGTTCCGGAACGTTCAAGTACTGCAATTCCATTTGCCGTGATATAACAGCGGCTGTATTGGAATAAACTGTACAAATTGTCCGTCGTTTAGGGCGCTTCTTTCCCGTTGCGGATGACTTACTCGCCGCTATCCACCATTTATCCCCCATAAATCCCGATATTACGACGCGCCGTTCGCTTTCCGCGAGATTCGGGCCGAACTTGAATTCCATCGGCGGATGAAGAAATCAACCATTAGGTGGCTTGCGGCAAGTGGATTACCGCCATAAATATCGTTTATACCTCGTAAAAGAGCCGGCGAACGGCCAGCGACAAACCGAACCGAATCTAATTCCTATTATCCGCGAAACGATTAATAGCCGTGTTTACCATAAGTCCAATACAAAGTGAAAGCACCGTACAGAACGGACGCGTCGCGCCGCCGTGTGTCTCGTTCCCGGCTTGTCAATGGAAACACGTTAAACCGGATGTATTTATTGTCACGTCGCCGGCTGATTATCAATTGCTGGCGCAGCTTTCGTAGCAGGTGCGTGCTCTGTTTCGGCAAACGCTGCGGATTTATAAGATATTTCGGGCATTGAAACGCTGATTTGGACGTGCAAATTGTCAGAGAACAGGACGTCGAGTAGAATTTTCATACTGTTTCTTGCTTGAAAGTGGGAAATTCATTGTTAAATTTATTTTTTGAAATACTTCTGATTTGCATATTAAGTTGACCAGTTGTTCTTATTTATCATCGCTAGAATTTTATGAAATTTGAAATTGGGCTTTTATAATTCAAAATAGTGTGAAAATTATAAGCATTTGATAACGACAGTGATCTATTAACATGGTTAAAAGAAGGATGAAGTTGGTTTTCATTGCAGTAGATGAAAATTATTTTCATTTTGCATAAAAATCCACGGTCTAATCATCACTAGCATGTTTGACGATGAGGGAATAATAAGCGAAAATGTCAAGCTATAAAGACATTACAACAATTTTTAAATAGTATATTAAAATTATTAACCACAGAAATACATTTTTATTTCACTTACGTTTTATACGATCTACTCAAAGAATTTTTATTTTGCATAGACGTTCAGTTATAACGCGATGTTGGAGAAACGATTAATTTCTGAATTGTGATGTAACTGATGTCATTAGTGTCGCGTTTCTTACATAATAGTTACAGGAATGTCTAGGAAATTGCCTCATGCTCTTGATGCATAAATTAACGGCCTCCCAGAATGTTGATGGACATATAAATGCTTATAGGCTACTTCATACAATGCAAAATATTTCTAGTTCAGAGTAGAATCCATAAGGCCTTAGAAAAATATGAGTATCATTAGAAATCATTTTATTTTTCGCATAATTACCCATGCTAGAAATAATAAAAATGCGCAGCGTAATTATAAATTATCCGGATATCATCTAAGGAATTATCATCGAATTTCTATAATTATTTTCAAACTGTGATAAGAAACGTTCTAGTTGCATCGAAGCCAGTTGCAAAATGTGTAATCCTGCTCGCTGATCGTCAAACACCAAATGATAATGAAAGAAGTTTATCAAAGACAAACGAAGATTAATCGACTGTCCTGAATTTGATTATACTTTGCCTCCCATGAGCAGTTTATGTGCGAACTGTAGCCACGATTCTGGCCGAAGATAATGGAAGTCATAAACTATTCAGGATAATTGTGTATGCCATGCTCGAGTGCATGAAACGCAATATAAAACAAGAACTAAACTAAGTCTCGTTCACAATTTCTGTGTTACGTCGAACGCGTCCGAGCTGGTTGTACAGAAAATAAATTCCTCCCGGTTGTCGGTCTACGCCCGTTCAGCTCTAACATTTTAACGACAGATGACTCCATTCTACGTCAACATGGACACTGTATTTTGTCGCGAGTGACACGCTGTTGTGCCGACTCAATATCGATATAAAATACAAAACGAGCGCCGTGCCGAAATTTAGCGGAGCTTCTACCTGTTACGTCGGATGCTTTTGTTTAGGAAAAGTTGAGTGTCGAATGATCATTGTCAAGCAGCTGGACTGTGAATTTTTAAGCATCTGTAGCACATTCGAATCCTCAGATTTGTGAAACACGACGAATGCTGATATTTGGTCCGATTAATAAAAGTAATACTCAATGTTCTCAAATTTATTTAATCTGTATATTAGTTTATATGTTATCGTCTTTACGTTTCTTGTTTTCAATTTTTAATATTAAGTATACGGATCACTGAAAGCAGCTATCTTATATTGCTTGATAAAAATAAGAAACATAATCTACTCAGATTTTCAGTGATTTTTATCATAATATATATGTGTAAAGAAACTTTTTGGAATTAATTTCGTATTTCTATAAATGCTTAAAATAATTCTAGAAATGCTTAAAATAATTCTAGAAATGTTTGAAATAATTCTATAAATATTTCAAATAATTCTACAAATGTCTAGTGAAATTATTAACGAAATAATTTTATGTAGATTGTGTAATTCTATAAATGCATGTTCGCAAATGAATTATAGATAAGGTAATTTAATTTACCAAAATTAATGCAGAAGAAAACAAGGTGTGAAGTCACACCAGTCTCTTCAGCACATGTCTACAAAATAGACAAACGCGCGACGTCAGGATAAAAATCTTAAGGAGAAGATCCTCGAGCGATTGGAACCCTAAAACCCGCACGGAGACTCACCGCCTAATTACTCTCAATTACGCGACAAGCTGATTGTCCCTCGCGTTGAAATAACCACACGATCTCGAGGAAACGGAGCGCGGAGTCTCGCTACGAAACCGAGACGGCGCCGTTGGAAAAAGCGAGTTAGCGAAGAACCGATACACGTATCGCGGCCACTAATGAAGTGGTCATTAAATTAATAGCAGCCGATTTAATTCAAGGGCATTTTTCTCGGCCGAAAGTGGTTTCCGCGGAGCGGCGAGCAAGGCGACGCGATTTATATTCAACGTGGCCGCCGCTCGTTCGTCTCTGCCTAAGTTTCACGACTTTTTTCTCGACGTTGCTCGCTCGAGTCAAGAGAGGACGAAAGAGCGAGAGAAGGTGAGAGAAATCAAGAGAGCGAGCGAGTGAGAGAGAGAGAGAGAAAGAGAGAGAGAGAGAGAGAGGGAGAGAGAGAGAGAGGGAGAGAGTCCGCGGTGATACGTTTTGCCGACGGAGCTGGTGTTGAAACAATGAACCGACCAACCGGCGTGGTCCCTGCAAATCTCCAGGCTTAGCGCCCCCATTGTCACCCCCGTACACGCTACCCACCCCCTCGACCCATGACGACGGAAGGGTGCTTCGCGGATTTAGACGGCCCTGTCGCCATAGCAACTGCAGCCACCGCCAATCTCTCGAACTTGTTCTCCATACATGAGCTGGTACACAAGCGCGTCCTCTCCGCTTCCGAATCGACCTGGCACGCTTCGATTTCTCGTGGATCCTTCGATCCTCTCATTACGCTCCACTTTCCAGCTTCTCCTCTTTTTCGTCCGGTACACAGTGGCTCCAAAAATTGTTCACCGCCTTTTCCGAATTTCCAAAAGCTACCGACGTTCTCCCAGCTGAACAATTCAAGCCAGACTTGTGATATTATTAATCGTCTAGCTCCAAATGTGACTAATTCATTTTCTATTGTAACTCGATTGCTGATTTTTATACATTTGTTTATGCATTCTTTACGTGTGTGTGCACTTTTCAGTGTTTTCTATTGTGTACGCGTATTGTGCTTGCATTTTATGGTGCATAGATTATGTGAATACATTTTAGACGTTTTTGACGTGTGCAGAAATTATGTGTAGACAATTCAGTAGTTTTTAATGTATTTTTTTACGTTTGCTCAAATTATGTGTACATGTTTTAGACGTTTCCACATGTGCACAAATTCTGTGTACACATTTCAGCCTTTTCCTAACGAAATCATGTTTCGTCAACTAGAACAGTACATTCAAAACTACTTTCGATTCTTCTTTCGTGTATTACGAACTTTATATATAATTTATATATAACTCAACTCCACTATCATACTACCTAAAATTCAAACATCGTTCTTCTTAACGAATACATTTACACATCTAGATTGAATTTTATACATTCTAGTAAAAATGAGTAGAATTTCAAACACCGAATAGTTGTATCACATAGAACTTAATAAAATATTTAAAAGAGAAAATTGTGTGCTTGGCATTTCCATCTTGCAACTGACACAAATATTTTTAATTTTACATATAGATCCACAGTCTATCGATGATGACCAAAAAGGCACCAATTTTAAGCGACGCTAAAACATTATCACTAGCCGCGAAACCTGAACGATACAAAAACACGAGGACACGAGAAACGCTGATATACTCTAAGCTTCGGAAACCGTTCGAACGATTCGCCCTAGATGGACAGGATCGGAGAGCATAAATTTCGTTCGTAGAATTCGCAGGTTTCGAAGGCGACCGAGTCTCAGCTCGGCCAAAAGAATTTCCCGAGAGGAGAAATCGTTCTGGGGGCTTAAGGGAAGCTTGCCCGCCCCTCCTCGAGAAGGCGTAAATCCACGTAATTCGATTTGGTGTCCCTTCGATTCCCGGGAACCGCGCGGAGCTTTCGCAGATTCGTTCCTGAAGGAATAAGAGGACGGAGGAAGGGAGTGGGGAGCTTACGAGCGGACTCACGGACGTGATAAACTTCCGACAGTGTGCGGCTCGCGCGCGGGGTGGGGCCGGGAACAACGAGACAAAGGGTCAGATCGGAACTAGGGTGAGGAAAAAAATAAGGTCTACTTCCCCCCGTGCCGGACAGATTGGCCGGCGTGGAAGGGAATGGCGTGGAAACGTCTCCATTTGCGGGACAAAGAGCTCGACTTTTTCGAAGTCCATCTTCTGTGTTTTATCCTCCGAGGCCCTTCACTCCCTTGTATCCGACACCCTACGCTTCGCCTGCTCCTCCTCGAGCCCTCTTAACGGAGCTACTGAACCGGTAATGGCGGCCCTGATCGGTTCCCCCGCGACGATTTCTCCTCGAGATCTCCGACGACTTCATCTTGTCGATGCGCAGATTATTTAATGGATTTGTCTGCCACTTTGCAGATTCGAATGGGGACGACTCGAGCGCCAGAAGCTAGATAGATTCAAAATTTATGTTATAAATTTTGTGCTCGAAATTAATACTTTTGGAGATCATGTTCACTTTGTTGAAAAGCAAATCAAACCCTTTTCAGATACGATTTATCCTTTTGTAAATCAAATTAACCATTTTGCAGATTCTATTTACCCTTTTGCAAGTCGAATTAAACCTTTTCTCGATTCTATTTATTCTTTTGTAAACGATATTCATACTTTCTGCAACCCAAAGCAATTATTTTGCAGGTTTCATTCATTTTTTCGCAAATTAAATTCTGTGCACTCTAACTTTCATTTTGTTTAACACCTTTGCTGTTTTAAGTTGCAATTGTTCTGGATAAACTGTACAGATTTTAATGCATTCAGATTTTAAACGATTTCTGTTGCAATACCTTTCGAACTAAATCAAGCATAGAAGTAATAGTTAATACAATTTTATACTATGAATATTATAAAAATATTTTATTTCAAATACTACTTATAGCTGATTCTGCTATTTACTGTTACATTGTTTATGATCATATTGTTCATACTGAATTATATTCTCTATTTTAATTATATTAAAATAATTATATTCTATATATAAATTTAAATTAATTATATTCTATATATAAATTAACTACAGATCGCAATATTGTGCTCTATAATTTCTTTGCATAATTCCGGCAAAAGGATGAACAATAACGAACTTCAATTTTGAGGTTATGAATCGTGATTTTTCGAAAAAACGTACCACAGTGCGGCGTTGGCCGTCGATAAAAGGTAAACAATTTCACCGAAAAATCGGGCGAGTAGAACGCGAACGATCGTAAACTCAGCTCGATCGGAGCGATTACATCAAACCGGCGAACGGGTTCGTAAATAGACCCGGAAAAGGCTTATCTTTGCTGGTGGAAGTGCGTGTATTAAAAGGGCAAAGTACACGGCTTTTATTCGCGGCCGGAGATTGTCGGCGGTGGTTTCGAGGGGTAATTTCATTTGGGCCAATCTCCGGTGAACGAACGCGACCTGGCCAGCCGCGGGCTCTTTGTATCTATGAAACATTTTTACCGTCTTCTCTCGTTTTGTTTTCACTACGGTTTTGCGCTGGCCCGCCGTCTCTTATCGCTAAATCGTTTACGAAGCCACCCTCTTGCGCGACAATTTACAATCGTTAAGAACCGGCCGCTCCATAGCCTTGCATTTTACTTAAAACGGGCCCCGCCGCAATTACCGGCCGGGGCGAACAGTTATGACTCCCTATTATCGAACTGTCTCAGAAATATCGTAATCGTTGCTCGACAAACAATTATTTCGCCTCCTCGGCTCCCACACGCTCCTCGGAAATTGCCTTTCGCTTTCAGCCGAAATAAATCGTTCTTTACTCACTGCGCCATATTTTGAGACGCGTCACGTTGTAATATAAATTATATTACAACAATAACAGGACTGTGGACCGTCTTTCAGCTTCGTTCGATTTATATTATAATTATAATGAATAGATCAAACGCAAAATAGCGAATACATTTATAAAATTCGAAACTATTATTATATTATTGTCAACTTATTCATGTGATCAGAAGAAACAATAACTGTCTAAAATTTTTATTTTGCGTAAAATTGCTCGTTAACGTAAAAGTCGTCGTCTGGTCCAACGCTGATCGTTAAAGTGAATGTACGCAGCCAGTAATTATTCTTTTTTCGAAGGAACGATTACGATCGAAAAAGTCGAGAGCATTGTAACAGCGAAGAAAATAGTAGAGCGAGATGGTTAAGCGAGCAAAGAGCTAAATCTGCGGAGAACCGTGGCATCAAATCGGAGCCGGCGATTAAAGGCAGCCTTTAGCCGGGAACCCGGGAAGCGGAAGCAAAAAGGAATTAACCCGACGGGGAGTTTAAAGAACTAACTTCCAGATTTTCTATCCCCAATAACGCCGGCCAGCAATCCCTTTATTTGCCGCGTGCTTATCTGCGCCGGCAGCGAAATATTTTCTGTTCGCCGTGTAATTTCCATTCGCCAGCCACGGCCACCCATACACGAGCGCCCGGTTTTTCCCGAACGGGCAGAACCGGGGTCAGCCGTGTGCTCGCCATAAGAAGACCACGGCGAATTGCGTATCTTGGCAAAAAATTACCCCGAAGATAGAAAAGAGAGATGGCAGTTCCGGATGGGCTGGCGGAGGTCGCCGGGGTAAAATCGGAAGCCAGACAGCCTGCGGCTAGAATGGACCGTGGACCGTGTTAGCCAGGAGCCGCTGCCAAATGAAATTATCCCCCGAAAGCACCGACGATCTCGGGGGTTAATTCCGCGAAGGGGGTGGCGCCGGCGCTGTTTGTTACACCCCAACATCGGTATCATTGCTGCCCGCTGCCTTGGGCTGACCATAATTTAATACCGGTCGCTAATACATCCCTACCAGCGTTGCTCAACCCCTCGGTTAGATAAGAGTGCCCGTCCCTGCGGCCTCTCCACCTGCACCCAGGGTGAAAAGGGTGTGTGTGGCTGCACCGGCAGCGAAAATTTCGGGACCAAGATTCCAGCCGGTTGCCGGGGGCGCGTTCCCGGTGATAAATGGGATCGAACGGAATCGTGACTCGTTTGATTGCCAAGTCGGAATTAAGGGGCCGAAATTGTGAAATATGCCCGGTTAAAATTAAATGAACGGTCGGCAGCGAATACGGAGGAACACTAAATGCCACCGATGCGGACGATTTTTAGTTTAAGCGCACGGTAGCGGTCATTATGCCACCGCGATGGATTCCCGTTTCGGTGTAATTGCGTAATCGTTACTTATTTATTCAGTTTTCTTTTGTTTTCCAGTCTGCTAATACTTTTTTTAACGCTTCGACGGCGGACATTTTGGACGCGGAAATGACTGAGCATGTTTAGGGTCGTTTGGAATTTTTTCGATCGATTTTTCACGACAACGAATTTTTTAAGGCACTCCCTCCTGCAGATCTTGATGGAAAATGAGAATCTTGAAAGTAATTGTTAGAATATGTGAATGACGGAATTATTTATTTGCAGACTATTCTAATTTGTTTCCTAAATTTTATTAGGGTTAAGTTTTCAATTTTAATTTGATTAAATAAAATACATTGTTCCTATAATATTTTTTGGATGGTTGCAGCTATTATTTTCGTTGCATATCTCTACATAACCTTGTAGCACTATGATAGACACAAAAGATAATCAACTAATCCTGTTTTAGGTGAATCATCTTATATACGATTAAAAAATCAAGTAACAAAAGATACAATCTAGCATAATCGCATCAGACTCCTTGCCATGTCTTTTATAATATCAAAATTTCGGACAAAATTCACTAAATATAAATATTATACTAAACTAAATCGAAATAAAGCTTTATTCCATGTTACCAATATTTTGTCATTAGAATAAATATAAATATTCTATTTCTCGTGACTGAAAAGTACAGCCAAAGTATCCAGAAGATATTAATTTGGCACTGGAATATACTGAAATATACTGGTCTCCTATCCGCGTATCCTTTTATCTCTTCGATTTTAAATAGTCCGCCCCTCGGTCCTCCATCTTGACATTTCACTCGCGTTCTCGCTGAACGAAGGGAAGCAGGCGCCATCTTAATCATCGAACATTAGCGCGGGCAAATCAAATAATATTTCACTGATTCTCCCGTGAATTACATTTCCAGCGTCTGCCATGTTTTATCGCGGCGGCTCGTCCCGTATTTCTCGTTTCTTGTTACGATTGTCGGACGGAATCCACGAGGTAGGAACTAACGTCTCGCCTTAATCCTCCCGGTCATCTATCACCGCGGAGTATGTACTGATTAGCCGATTCTATCTTCCAGCATTTTTTCCGCACCGGCACCGGTTGCCGCCGCCTTTTGTTGGCTTGTTTAATAACTCGTGATGAATGTACCCTCGCGCCGCTGCCTCGCTTCCAGCTCGTCCACGGAGGAAGCGGATCCCTCGGGTCCTTCCGAGATATCCTCTTTTCTTCCCGCTTCCGAGCCGTCAGAAATTAAAACGATAAATCCTCGCCGCGGCGTCTCCAACTGTCGCGAAAAATATATGGACGCGCTGCCTCGGATTAAAGGAGAGCAGCAAAAAAATTCTGTTTCGGCTCGCGCTGCCGGATCACATTGTTTCCTGGAACTCTGATCCTGCTTTAGGACTTGATTCAAGTCGGATTTCGTCATTTTTCACTACTAGAATTGTCTCAGCTTCGAATAAGATGTCAGACACCGCGTTGAAGATAATTACTTGCAACCCCTATAGTAGAACAACGTGTTAAATTCGTTACGAACGTTTCGAACATAATTTTCTAAATATGGATGTTATACACTTCCTTTAAATGTTTTTTATGTTTACTTTTATTGGACGAATTTGTCATAATTATTTAATTTTGATTGAAATTCTGTTCAACCCTTTGCCGTACTTTTGCGAGTCAGGGTCGGCAGATTTCTAGCAATCACCTGTCAAGTATGAATGTTGTTTAATAATCAAGTAAATATCGGCAGAGAATAATTATTCTAAGGAATTATTGCAATCGAATAAAGTTCTTGGATTACTAGTAACATTGAAAGATTATTTAATTATGAAAAAACAAAATCTTATTCGCATAAATTTTCACTCGGATAAAGTTTTATTCGATCGAGCATTTATTCGACAGGGTGAAATAAAATTGTATTCGTCACTCTTCACCCATTCGATTCCGTCACCATCTTTTGTTAACAACTCGAACATTGCTACTTGCAAACGGAAAGCACCACGACTAAACAACGTCAAAAATCCAGGCAGCATTTTACCGTAAAACTTTTTCTTGTAAACGCGACAGTATTCGCGTAACCGTGTCCGCAAGTGAAAAAGTTGCTGCCGACCGCAATAATTAAAAGACGATTGAAAACGAAATACAGAAAGTTCGGCGCACACCTAATAGTTTCGCGGTTCATCCCCCGGCGCGCGTAGAGCCGTTCCCCGGCGAGAGGATACGGGAACCGGCGAACAACCCCGGCAAGAAGACATTAATCAGGAAACTTAGGTCCGGCTCGCATTCCACTGTCTCGTCGCGCGTTGTATCGCATAAATACGACGCGCGGCTGATGGTTAACACGATTCCCCGCGACACGTTGAAGAGGGAGGATTCGTGTTCGCGAAACTTTCCGTCAGGGTGGAACGTGCCACGCTGACAGACCATCATCCAGCCAGCAACGATCCTCCAGCCTCGGCACCCCACCCCGGAACCCGGTGTCGGCTCGGCCGCCCCTCGAGCCCACCCCTTTCTATATTCGTTCCTACAGAGGCCGTGGTATCCGCTACCCTCTCGTACCTGTAACATCAATTAAAATTCCCGTGGTCGATGAGCCGCTGTTTCGTGCGATCGTCCGCCGTTTTTAATTGGATTAGAGCGAGACGGGGCTACACGGGCCAGCGGCATCGGCGGCCACGAGGAGGGTGGGGTCGCGGACGATGTCGAGGGTGCCAGGTTACAGAAAGGAAGGGGTTGGCTCGGATAGATTCGGACGAGGAAAGGAGAGGACGGGGGATGCCGAGCAGGTAAATGACAGAGACAATCTACTCGCAGCCCCTTCGATTCCCCTTCGTGCTCGATGCGATTCGCGTGGGGGCACACCGGGCCCCCGGTATCGATTCAGGTGGGCTTGTTGCGAAGGAAAAGCCCCGAGAAATTAGAGAACGAAGTCGTCATTTTTTTCTTTTCTTTTCTACTCTTTTTCTTTTTACTTTTCCATTTTTTTATCTTCTTATTCTTCTTTTTTTTTTGAGGTCGACAGGAGAGGGTCGCGATGTCGACCCGGCGAGAATCGGAATTGAAAGTTTCGCGTGACTCTCGGAGAACTGGGACTTCGGGGAAACGCGAATGGTCGTGGTAAGTTGGGTGTGAGTGATTGCTATTGTGGGGTAAGGTAGTGGAGTCGGTTACTGTGGGTGACCAATTGCTGTGCCTATGGTTTGTCTTGGGTCATGATTAACTTGATATTTATCGAGTAAGACGTGTTAAATTTTTCTATTAGAAAGTGGACAAACCAAGACAATAAAAAAGATTTAATACGTCTTATTTGATAAATATTAATTTTTCTGTGCATTGTTCAGCAAACTATAGTCTTTTTAACTGCTACAAAAACACTATACTACCAAACCATTTGTAAATTCATAAATTGTCAAAATGTCTAATTTATAATGTTTTCCTTCACGATTCATAATATTATAAAAAAGCACGAATGAAATATTTTTTAGATAAACTTCTTTATTCGAACATAATATTGTAATAGTAATCGTACGAATTTTAAATAAATCCAATCTTACCATTGTCATAAATCAAATTAGTCGCTTGGGTATTTCCAGCCACAATACACGCGAAATCGAAGTTGGCTGGAATGTTTATTAAACCATAATCACGGTGCATCAAAATTCGCAGCAAAGAATGGCACACGCCGCATAAAAGAATGCAAAGATATTCCGACCGCATTAGAAAGCTTCCTGCAATCGGTAATTTCTCCGAATAATTCAACGACGTCCAGGGACAAGTATATTTCCGTGATCGATTAAATATTTCGAGGTGCAGGAAAGAAGCGCGGTTCAATCTTCATTAAGGCTCGCCGTTCGTCTGTTTCCGAGGATACAAACGCGCAGTGGAAACGCATAAAATCCGCAGTGCTAGTCATCGTCAGGGGCGGCTCAATTTATTTCGCCCGCGATAAATAACTCAATTGTCTTCCGGCATTTTCTCCGAAAGAAACGTGGCCATCTACGGGCGCCGTAAATCACATTTATCGGACGCGGAACGGTAGAAATAGGCTAAATCCATTAATTAAGAGGAAGTTTAGAAGCGTTGCATGCGTTTGAATTGGCAAACGCGACGGACGAATGAACGCGGCCGCGCTCCCCTGTCCCGGAGAAACGGGATCTCTTTTTGCCGGTGGAACGATATTTTCAGGAACGATCCGCCATATCCGTGGGATTTTTCGGCGTGAACTTTCGGCCGGACTGTCCGCATAAATCACTCGGACAGCCCGCAAACCGCCGGGGGCGGCATTCGTGCATCGTATCTGCATTCGCAACACGCGGCATTAATTATGTATTCAATAAATTTTAAACGCATCGAAATGAATTCAAATTGCAGATTAATATTAAACGGCGCTGGCTAATTGGTCGGGCAATTATGCGGCGTTAATTAAACATTAGAGGCGACGTCGCCGCGACATAAGGACCGAGCTCGCCATCTGGCGAAAGCTCGACGCCATTCCCGGCCGAAAGCTCCTTACAGAGCCATCTGAATGCCGCGCTTGCTGGATGTTGGTAAATCCATAGACTGTTAACATTTTAACTCATGGAAAATAATTGGTCCATACCACGTGAACGACAAATGTTTTGTTCGGTAGTCGTTAATATTGGCGACGTTTATTACTATTAGCGAATGATATTTAATTTAATATTTTATTTGATTTTTCTTGTTACAGTTCGAAAGTGACTTACAATAGTTAATGAGAAAGTGCATTTTATGCGAGTAAAAATAACAGAAGATGGAATATTTGTACGACGTAGTTATTGTTCTTTTGATATTAGTGAAACTATTCAATGTATTTCTGTTAAATTAAATAACTGTGTATATGTCAAAAATTTTTAAAGTTACTATTATTTTCGATCCTTTAAAATAGTTAAACAATGACAAGTTTGTTTTTTTTATAAAAAGCTACAGTTTACTCATGACTTCTATAAGAATAGTCAAATATTTTGTTTCAACGCAAAATATTTTCAACCCTTAATCAGCTTAACCCTTAAATACCTTGATGATTTCAATTTTATAAATTTATCAGACATTATACAGAATAACTACTTAAACACTTCAGTTTTTACATATTTCATAATAAAGTTTCATTTTTCGTTCGGAGGTTATAATAATAAGTAGGCAGCGGATTTTCATGGAAAATAAGAATTATCTACGTTAATTGCAAGATGCAAGTGAATACAAGAGTTGAATACAATGCAACTATGTTTCCAAATTCTTTAAATGCATAAAATCCGCGGTCTAATACTAAATGACTACCCAAGCAGTCCAAACGAAACGTGTACATGAGTCTCTATAAATGAAATCAATCGACAAGAAAGAATTTAGTGAAGATTTAATGAAACACAACGACACAATTCGTACACATTTATTTCGAGGGTGTGGGTGAATTGAACAGCGCGTTTAGAAAAGAAACATTTTATTACATTCACCTACGATCTTTATACGTTTATATACGCAAGTTGCAAAGTTACATACACAACAACCTGCGATCCATATGGAACGGTTGCCGTCCGGATCGGGCGCATCGAGACCGCAAAATATTCTCCACCCCCGCGGTAAGAAAGTACACGATGCAAATGAGGAAGATAGAATGTGAGTCGCGACGATTCCGTGGTGGTTTCGATTTAAAAACGCTTTCGTTCCTGATATGTCCAAGATTGGCGAACGCTCAAGACTTTGCCATAGGTACAGTAGCGGCCATAAATTTCAGACGATCGAGTCTCAGTTCAGTTCACACGCGTATTCTATAATTGTTACTTATCTATATTTCGTTTCTTTCCTTTCGAGATCTACCGATGCATGTTTCACTTTCTAAATCTCAATCATACGGTTACGAAATAATTTAAGCAAGACACAGTTGTTCTCACGTTTCTGGTCTCCTGACTTCTACGAATTCGTTGTACATTACGAACGCGATTTTATTACAATAGAACCTCGATTATCGCACCCTCCGATATCAGAACTCTCTATTCTCCAAATTTGCTTCGCGTGTAATTTGCTCAATCTAAGGCAGTCGATATGCAAGGGGATCTATTATAAAAATCAGTGAAGTTAAAGTCTCGCATCGTAATTAGGTAACTATTCTATTATTTAAACATTCTTGTCACTCTCGTTAGGACAATCGAGGTTCCACTATGTATAAACATCAAAAGGGAACAAGTTGTAAGAGTATGTAACCAAAAGAACCATTTATCGGTAGCCTGATGAATTTTCGATTATTGTGCTGTACTAAGGGAAACCTGAACAATCTTTTTCTATATAATAGTCTGAAACGAAGTTGCTAAATAATATTTATTATTTAAACGGAAACGACTTGTTCGTATTTCAATAATACATTGAAATAATTATTTTCGCTATACAATTTACTACGATATTAATTTTGAAACATTTTTATTCCTTTAAAATTTTTTTGAAACGTTTAATAGGGGATGCAGCGCAGGTTGCCCAAAATAATAATAAAGAATAAAAGCGATGCAATAATAAATCATCCATTGTTGTGAAATTCTACCAATTTCGTTCTTTCTCTCGTCTTAATCTTTTGTCCGCTACTGCTGGTCGTGATCGAGAGGAGACGACTTCATGATCGACCGCAGGTACCCGCGACGATTCAAACGGCGACGTTTTTAAAAATGACTTTGTACTATGATCCCGTTCGCTTCTGTCTGGCATTATTATTGTGCATCCGTCGATGAATTACGTTTCGCTATGGTAAAATCTTCGACGCGATTCGTCAAACGGCCGATCGAATTCCCGCTCTGCGGCATTCCTT
This sequence comes from Augochlorella aurata, assembly GCA_028455555.1. Lineage (NCBI taxonomy): Eukaryota > Metazoa > Arthropoda > Insecta > Hymenoptera > Halictidae > Augochlorella > Augochlorella aurata. Next base: position 6,948,166 of record CM052154.1, on the reverse strand, counting down.
CTTTTCCCGAAAATGGTCAGGCGAGTTCACGCCCCATTGATTATTCGCAATTATACCGACCACCGAGTACATTACAGCATATCGACTACTAATTAGTATTCCACTTCGACTTTATAGATCCGTCCGATTGGTTATGCAGCTGAGACGCAATTACGTGATTAATTGAGGATAAATTGAATAGCGAGTCGCGAGTTTCGTGGGCTCGGACATAGCCAGCGATCCAACGATCGCGTATCGCGAACGAGACGGACCGGTAGATCGGCCGTGTCGCGTTTTCCTGTGTCGACATACAAAGAAAGACCGAGCTATCTCTTATACAGGCAGGGAGATCACGGTGTTACACGTAGGAGGTACAAATTCTTTCCGGTAAAATCGAGCCTATGGTGTAACCCATCCAAGATACTATAATAACTTAACGCTACAGCTAATTTATGCGCGCTACCACAAATTCCTTTGTCCTTATCTTATCGATTAACATGCCGAGTCTTAAACTATGCGTCACGTCGTTTCGAAACATCTGAAAAATCCGTTCCGCCTGACCCTTACACGTACGGCTTATTATCAACGTCGATAGCAATGATCTATATACAAGTTCCTCTGAGAAATCATCGAATAAGATGTCCCCCGACGAGTCGATTCACTTTAGAAACTACGATCATCCTGCACAATTCTTCCGCAGGGAACTGTTCGACCTACAGCAGATACCAGTTACCATCGCGCGATAACCATTATCCACCGGCCACTGGTTGTCCGGCAGTCGGTCTTATAGAGCTCTGTATTCCAGCAGCTGGTAAATCAGAGTTTCCTAGTAGTCGCACAGGCGTGCGTTCCTCCGACGGATCAGACGTCACGTCACTGGCTACCCTGTCTCAAGGTTACAGCGGCGTTTCTTCCTCTTCCAGTTACCTTGGGGTCGGAGGAGGTGGTGGTGGTCATACGGCGCTGCCCGTGTAGAAACCTGACTTGCCGGCCAGGCCGGGTCCGCGTTTCCTCTTCTCGCATTCCATCGTGCTGAAGGTGTTCTGGGCGATCTGGGACTTCCGCTTCGGGTTCTGCAGCGTCATGCTCCTCTGGCTGGAGTTCGAGCTCGAGCTGGTCCCCGGCTCAGATACCCTCAGGATCCCGGAGTGTATCGTCCCGAAGTTCTGGTAGATGTACTGCGACTGGATGGCAGAGACGGACGTGTTCTGGTTCTTCAGGGTGATGGGCACCGTCTGGCCGGCTAAAGTGTTATACCGAGTGTCGTAACCAAACGGCGTGTCCAGCAAGGACTCGCCCTTGTCGCCGTATCCTGTCAGCCTAGAGTCCAGGAGACCCTCCTTCTCCGTGAAGGTCAGCCGCGAGTCCACCACAGTCTGATCCGTTGCCCTAGGTGCGAATTCCGTGTACCGTGGCTCCTGGCCCACTGTATGCTCCTTGCCCTCCGTGAAGGCGATCATGTTCTGCCGGGAGTCCGACAGGATCCTCGAGTCTATCAAACCCTCCTTGTCGGCGAAACCACTCAGCCGTGAATCGATTACGCTAGCCTCCGACTTGCCCGTGAACGTGTACCCGGGATCCGCGTTCTTCGCGTCAGGGTACGCAGGTAACACGTGAGACAGGTCTGCCTTGTCCACGTAGCTGATCGCCTGGGGGTTTGACGCGCAGATGTCCGGCGCGGACTTGCACAGCAGGGACGTGCCCTCTTCGACCACCCTTTGCGGAGCTGGAACATGGTTGCTATTAGTGGTAATCGAATGGTGGGGAGGGATTGTTGGACATGCTATGGTGGTTCGTTGTACAGTGACATACTCAGGGGTCCACCTTTTTTATCTCTTCGACGTTCCTACCTTCGCTAATTCCAGGAAATGGAATAATAATTGTAGATATAATTACTTGAAATTGTAATAGGTGGCATGATATTCAGAGAATTTATACCTTTTTCTTTATGACAAATATTATAAATATAATTCTGTGTACGCTATAGGCGCTGGTAAAGCGTGGAGAATCATCAGATAAAAATGGACGCCTGTGTGTGCACTGTACAGAGTGTCCCAAAAGTCACTTGCAATCGGGAAATGAGAGGTTCCTGAGATCATTTGAAGTAACTTTTTCCTTTACAAAAATTTTCTCCGAGGCATCATTAACGAGTTATTAACAAAAAATACTGACCAATAAGAAACGAGCTCGGCTGCCGCGAGGCGAAGCCCAGTTCCACTCATTGGCTCGATTGGCCACTGTTTTTCGTTAATAACTCGTTAACGATATCTCAGAAGAATTTTTTTGTAAAGAAAAGAGTTACTCAAAATGTTCTCAGGTATCCCCCATTTCCCGATTGCGAGTCACTTTTGCGACACCTTGTATAATTAAGATGTAGAGTGTTAATGGTACTTTTTGTGGGCTGCCCGAAACCTCTGGTCTGCGGAGGGCCGGGCGACTTCTGGTGAGCTCGCACCAAGTATTCCGAACTTAAGCCTCGCTGCTCTCTTAGCTTCCGTTCTGCCCCTGGCACCATCACTCTCACCTGCAACGATGGGGTTAGTTAGTTCGGCAGTCGAGGGAGCTGTAGAAATTTTTAACTTTTGTAGCTCGACGTAGGACCCTTAGGACTAGAAGTATCCGAGTGCTTTCTTTCATTTTTGAGCGGAGAATGGGTAGCTAAATAGTCGGGTTTAAGGTTGTAATTTTAATACTTCGATGTTGTATAGCAGTGTCGTTTGAAGGCAAATTGACTATTTGACAAATTGACTACTAAATATATAGTTCATCCGCAGGGGACGTACTAAGATAAATACTGTATGATGACATGTCCACTGAATGAGCACTTCAGATGCATAATTTTCGAGAGTATGCGCCGACAATAATTTTAGAATTCATAAATGTCTATAATTTATACTTGGAACTAATTATTGCTACTTAGAATAGACACTAAATATTTTAATAATATATTAATAAGTTATCTCCGGTAATGTTATCTAATAATTCCGTCTCAAGCTAAATTATTTTAACCCTTTGCACTCGAAGCCATTTTAACTGTAAATGTAAAATAATTTTTCTGGCTTATAATATCTCCATTTTATGTGACAAAGTGCATTTTGTGCATATGAAATTTATTCTTACGATTCGAACAAACAGTTTTACTTTCAATAATTTTTTAAAGCTAGACTTTGTTAATATAAAAATTATTTTGGAACGTAATAGAACAATTTCAGTGGTGCCTCAGGGTCACCACTCGAGCGCAAAGGTTAATAAGTGGATACACCACTTAACACAATTTCAACATTTTATTGTAGTTATAGCTTTTTAGAAAATGCAATATAGAATTATAATATGTCATTTATATATATATATTGAAAACTAAAGACGTCCAACTATTGGACACACCACCCTAATCTCGTTCAGCAGATTAATTAAAACGTAGCATCGGTACCATTTCTTCGACGGTGGAGAATCGGGCCATGTATCCAGACATCGTCAAGACTGCGGCCACCTCGGCCAGGATTAGAGCCAATCCTGACAATTGCAGACACCATCCGTAGTGGTACTGCGGCAGACCATTGTCGTCCGTCTGCATGCTGGACGTGGAAGGCAAACTATACTTTCCGGGCAATTCCAGCGACGCGTCCGATAACGCGGACGCCAGGACTATCAGTCCCCCGCCTAACGAGAGACCTGGAACACAAATGAAATTATTACTTGGCTTACTTCCTAATGTCTTCGATATTTATGGTTTTCGAACGGAATCGATTCGGCCGTGACTTATGGTCGGAATTGGCCAAAGCGGGGCTCGCGATTAGAATTCGCTGTCCAAGTTGCCGAACTCGAAATCATTACTTATGGAGTTCGTAACTGATGAAGATCGCCGATAATTCAGTGGTTAGGGTGTTCGGCTGCGAGACTTTAATCAAAGCTGCTTGCCTGGGAAACGTTCTGGGTGCGAATTTGACCTTGATGGAGTTGATCGTCGCGCTGCGCACGCGCGAATGGTCGCTAGGATTTGAGCTAATTGAATAAGGTTTTTGATAGATAGGTGGTTTAAGTATAATTTTCCCTGATGAGTTAGTTTCTTGTCGACAGATTTCCTTCGTATCGAAATCGTATCTCGAGGAACTGAAAACAGCGAGCGTTTCTCAAAATGCATTTTCATATGTTTTGCGAATACGAACGGATGGACGAGATACGGGAAACATCTTGTCGCAGTGTGGGTGGCTCGGAGATTATGATAAAAAGCCGGGTTCGATATAAGCCCCTTGCGGGCAAGTTGCATAAACAACGATCTTAGTTTTATCATGGCTGGAACGATAATATATCTGTATGCCGCCTCATCGCGTCCCCATTAAATGCAACAGCTTAAAGCGGTAATGCGAGACGAATGGCCCCATTAGAATTTATTGTTCCATAAAATTTGTCGCGTTCACCGCGATTCGGCTGCACTTCCCCCGTGAATTATCAGCGATATTAGCGGCGAATACGTCCGGGTAATACCTCACAATATTTTCGCGGAAGCACATACTGATGTTTTATTGGTAGACAGGAACAGGATATTGGGTATTGCTAAAATATTGGTAGCGGCATATTGAACTTTCAGACTTGCACTCATCGATAGGGATGTAGCGGCGTCGTAAAATTTTTAGCTGAGTACAGAAACGTGTTTCATACTACCGAGCATATACGGAGTTCCGAGAATGGTCATAAATATTATTGCTTTGAATCAGCTGGCTTAGCTAAAAATCATTCTTTCGAGTTGCAACGCGAACTGTTCTCCGCTTCGACAAATGTCAACGTCTGCAATTAGTGTCATTGTAGCAAACTGTACTATTGGCATGTCGTTCTTCTTCTCTCAGTGATTCTAAGAGCTTGAAAATGTCATTATTAGTCTGCGAATCTTCGTCAGATTTTTTAAATGTGAGAAAATATATAAACTAATAAGGTCTGATAGCATATTTTACATTAATGTACACATAATGGACGCATGATTCGAATCAGCGTAAAAAATGCTACCAAAACGCATATTCTCAAAATTTTATCTGGAAAATTACTGGCAGTTGATTTTTGCCTGAATACCCTCCCTCAAAGTTTCAGCCCTTAAAATGGAAGTCGCAATTATCCGGGAGCAATTCTTCATGGCGTTGCTCTCGGGTTTATGTCCTCTAGAGCCATGCCATCCGTGAGTCCTTCCGTTTACACAGCCCTTACATCCCCTGCGCATCCCTTTATGCCTTCTATAGAGCAGCTCTAGACTCCATTAGCCATAAGCGGACTGCGGATCGCATGCATACGTAGCATGCCTCCAGAATAAAATTCGGTGAAATAAAAATGTAAGGAAGTTACACGAAGGCTTAATAAACTTTAAAACGATAAAACGACGATAAACATTGGATCACGCGAATTTGTAAGCTATAGCAAATGTAGCGAAATATGGAGTATTATATATAAAAATTTCAGTCTCCCTAATCAATTTTCACATGATATTATTATTTGATGCTGAATTGTTTTACATGATGTTATGCGCTGCAAATTAATCTTCCGCATATTCCCTCTCATTTAAAATAAATGTTATTTTAAGATCGAAGCAATACAATTACAAGCCATTTTCGTGTTTCAGCGATCAATTACCATTATTGTTTAACATGTTTGAACAACGCGTTCCTCTTGTTTCATCTCGCACCGAATGCAATGTAGAATAATCCAGCTTCTCGTGGCTCATTCTGTTTACCATCTGCTATAATAAAAGCTGCACGAAGCCAATACAGTGTTGCTACACCGACACAGCGGAAAAACGTGTATGCACGCGAAGCTTTCAAGGGTTCGAACATGCAAAATTTACGACTCAACGCTAGGATTACTGAGAAGAGTTATTTTATATTATGTGATAGAAATAACAACGATATATTTATTCAGATTCCCAGCGATTTTTATTGTAATATATATTTTTTAAATATGACTTCATTTAATGAATTTTCCGATTTAGGTAATTTCTCTGAATAATGCATACCTGTGTATTCTTTGCATTGTACTTTAATTAATACTGTAGCTACTAGTAATTTTATAACAGTTCTTTTGAAATCGGAGATCAATAGTTAAGATTTTCTAGTAAAAATTGTTCGAAATGTAGATCTTAATAAGCTTATTGATAGGCTTTAGGTAAATAAAGTGTTAAATTAAAAAGAATATATAATATTTCAAACATTGTCTGAAATAATTCTGTAGTCGAGAAGAGATATATTGTCTAAATAATATACATGCAAACACTCTTGACAAGAAACTTAGAACAGAAAATTATACTTAAACCAGCTGTCGATTAAAAATCTTATCAATTATATTATTGTAATGATCTTAACTCCTAACTGATCCGCAAAATAGGACAATTTTATCAAAAAATTGCCTATGCTTTTCCGTTACAAAACTGTTTATCAAGTAACGTAATTCTTTATTTAATTAAAACTGAAAACACCGCTAAAATGAAGGTAAACGGCGTACAAAACATTTGAAGTATAATAGAATTGTTGTATCACGTTCGAAAATAATCTTTATACTAACAAAGTTTTGACTTAAAAAGTTGCTAATAGTAAAACTGTTGTTACGACTCACAAGAATCAATTTCATATGTATAAAACGCAGAAGAATTATTTCAAACTTACAGTTAAAATGGCTCCGAGTGCAAAGGGTTAAATGTTATTACCCAATATCCACGCGTTATGCAAGTAACAGTGACGGTCTACGGTCGGTTGGACAAAAACTGCAAGAGCCGTCACAGGCGTGCAGGAACGATTAAAAAGGAGCTCTAAAACTTTCGCATACACGGAGTAATTAATTATGTCATAGCGCCCGGGGTACCCGTAACAATGCAGACTGACTAGGAAGGGCGCAATCTCGAGGAAAATAAAGTTCAGGCGGCAACTCCGGGGAAAAGCAGGACGCGTCGCGTCGTGTCCACATGCAAATGCAACATTATCCATTTTTTTTTGCACTCGCGAATCAAAATGCAACGGTCGTTCCTTCGCTGGCCGGCCGGTCGCGCATGAAAGCTGTCCCCCCGACTGTGACGAAAATGAGCTTCCTTCGCTTCCGCACCCTGATCCCGGCCTGCTGCGAACGCATTAAAAACCCTCGGCCCACACCCCCGCGCCGCTACGTTTACTCTTTATCTGCGATACGTTCTTCCCGGGTGTAAAGCGTGCGACATAAAAATTTGCATACGCGTAAAACGGACGACCCGGGGCTCGCTGCCGCGCTTGTCTCCTCTGTATAGCCGATCCGATTCCAGTCGCGTGAGCCACCACAGACGGGACATTGTTATGACGGGGTAAGCCACCCGGTTATTGCATTCTTAACGGCGGATGTTCGGCGCGGGGTAACTGCGACTATTGCTGAAACGCACCAGACTGATGCTTCTGCCCGCGTTCGACGACCCGATATTTCGGAGACATTTTTCACCGACTCCCTAACCACCCCGTTAGGCTGTTGTCCTCGAATCCTGGGCTCGCAACGGAGGGTTCGTGATCGACGATTTTACCGTTCCGTGCTTCGCCTACTCATTTTTGTCGTGGCTACGAGGAATCTGAACTGCCGCGTCGTTTCACAGAATTTTGGGGTAGTTTCGGTTCGATAGACGGGCTTTTAGGTGATAGTGATAACTAGATTGCGGATTTGAAGCATTTATGATATGTGCAAGGTGGTGAGTTTCAAGAAATCGCGTGTAGTAATGAAAATTTATTGTGAAGGGTCTTTCTAGAAGAGTTATCGATAGTATTTCGTATAAAACACGATTAAATTGGAAAAAGATTCGAGATATTTTTATCCTAATTGTTGAATATTAATTTCATGTATAATTATACGCAGACTATACATATATAATTTAAAAATTTCAACTCTTTTAATATTTATTCTGATTTAAAGATGAACGAAATGCTATAAAAAGTAAAAATAATACAAAAATAATGCTAAAATTATTTTATTTATTAATGATAAAATCTGTTAAGAAATATCGAAACATTAAAAAGAAAGTCAATGGCATATTAAGGAATATAGATGGCCTTAAAAATCCTTTTTCTTCAAAATTCCATGATGATCGATTCAATATCATTTATCAAGTCTCCGATAGTTAATAAATATACAGAGCGCTTTAACGTTACAAAATATAATTTCTGTAATATTACACGAACGAGGGAGACGCATTCGAGGTAATTTATTACACCGATAGACCACGACGAAATGATGGATGGCCGCGAGTCACAAGAGTAACCCGTGGATTCCTCTCAATTTTTCGGGAAGGCCGAGTATCGGCTCACGGTCGCGGAATAGATTGCAGGATTCATCCGCGGCGAGCGATTAATTTCAATAATTGATTGCTACTTCGGCTTGTCAAATTACACCGTCGCATAAAAAGCATGCATATTTCATTCGGCGCGTGTCCCTTGAACGGCGCAAATGCGTCTGGCGAATTTAAATTTCAATTAACGCCGCCGTACGTTTCACAATTGGACGTACGTCGGGAACGTTACAAAGTTTATTCTTCGTTTCGATTCGCGACACGTAGCGCAGACCTGTGGATCCGTTGTGCAATACACGGGCCGTAATGATTAAAAACGATCTGAAAACGTGGAATTTTAATCCCCGGCCATTTACGTCGTTTGCGAAACAACTTTGCCCTTTTCTTTACCCTTCACGCAAATATTTTCTTTGACTGCCCTATTCTTTGAAAACGTTATATTCGTTTCGCGGCTTTCATGCCGTTTCATCTGGCCATTCAACTGACTTTTAAAAAGCAGTATTTCCAATAAGAGTCAAGATAAAATTGTTCTTTGATTAAATTGCAAAGCTGCTTATATATGTCTTCTTGGTATTCAGTAAATATTTTCTTATTAAAATGCTACAATAATCTTCTCGTTTTTTCTCTATATTTTTAATATCTGCTCTTTTTCTTTTGTCAGAATTTTCAACAAAATTCCTTCATCCTCTCTTTTTTTATAGTAATGCATGTGCAGCTGTTTCGCTTTTTATACACACATTGCTTTATTTGGTAATATTTTGCGTCACCGCAAAGTCAATTTCACACCGATTTTTATTAATGCTTTTTAATATTAAATAATTGTAATATTAACGCTTTTTAATATTAAATAATTTTAATATTAATGCTTTCTAATATTAAATATTTTTAAATATTAACTACTTCAATACTTTTTCGTACCTATTGGCACTGTGTAACCATCTAAGACGGAATCTTGAAACAAATTTGTAATAAAGGGTTGTACTAATAATACAACTGACATTTTTACAACAATGTGCAAATGTCCATATAATTAGGCACGATAGTGTCCATCCTGCTGTTTACATCTGACGCATACAGGAAACCCTATCTTTCCACGTTTCTTCGGTTCAAACTGCCGCCTCATTAGCACCAGTGGAAAGATTGCTTTCTCTATTTGCAATCCGTGGACAACGCAAAATACAACGTGACTTACGTAACTTACGGGACACATGACAGCCAACGTGTCAGGGGAGATGTACCGTGAAGGGATCAGTGGCGGATCGGGTGTCTACGGGTGTAAGGTATTGACTCAGGAGCCCTCTAGTCGCGAATGGAGGAGGCGTCGCCGCAAATATAATTAATTCCCGGTGTAATTCGAACGCGGCAGAAGTCGATACGTGACGGAACACGTGGCTCGACGCGTTCCCCGTCGTTCCTCGAACAGAAACCCTCCTCCGTATCGACGAATGGGATTCCTATACGGGGAGGGAGCTTTAATTAGCGCGCGGCTTGTCAGCGCCCGCGTTCTCTTATTCAGCGATTTCGTTTCCGAGCCCGCCAACCCGAACGCTGTTTATCAATTAGTCCTAGTTAGCGAGCACGACCCAATTTCACGCGTCTTCGGAAACAATCTCCCGACGGATATGGAATAATCATGGGAACGACGCATTAAGGAGATGTTCTAATCTAGAACCTTCAACGAGGGCCTGTCTTTCTATTACATTTTCTGAAAGTACGGTATACGAAATATTATTATTATAGTTATAAAAATGTAAATCATTTTCATAATTTAAAAAAAGGAATGTTAGAATATACTTGAGACATAAGAGAAAGCAGAAAGTTAGTATACAGAAAGGAAAAATATTGTTTATTTCTCTATTTGAAAGCTAGCGAAATTTGTATGAGAGTATTGCCCGTTAATTTATTTAAAAAACACTAAATCCACAGGTTAATAACTAACCGCCCTTGTTTTTAATTAGCTCAAATATTCTTAATATGTATAATCGAATATTGTAAAATATAAAATCAAGAATTATTTCTTGGTAGACGATAAAACAGTTAAGAATTATAGTTCTTTATATAGTTAAGTAGAATTTCTTTGTGAAACTTTCGGGGTAGACTCTTTGGTTGAACAATTTGTTTCGGCAGTTGAAAAAGTGGGACATTTTCGAAAGGAGAAACCGGGTCAGGCCGGCAATGATAATTAACGTGAAGGCGCAACAAAGTTTCGATTGATACTTCCTCCACGAGGGCGTTCGACCGCTTTTTCCACGATTGCTGTTTGGCATGGTGGCAACGAAATAAATCGAGGCTCGTAAACTCGACTGGCGAATGAAAGTTGGTGAACAGCGGTCGTCAAAGCGGCGACGAGTTTCGAATATTCGATCGAGAGTCGTCTCCAATTTCCAGCGCCGACTCGATTGTGCCCTGTTTTGTCCTTGGACGTCTACTCAACGTATTGCTCAATTAATTAGCAGTAATTGTAATTTAGTCGCGGTACGTGGGGTTCGGGCTTGTATCCTGAAGCTTATATCCTGAAGTAACGCGCGCCCCGTCCTTGTTCGTTTCCGAGGCAATATCGTAAACGAATCTCACGGTATCGCGGTTAGTTGATAAATAATTATTGAACCTCGATATTGCAAAATTCCGATTATCTGGTAATACGTGAGCTTTGAAGATATTCCGATATCTTTGGCGCATTTTAAAGATCCAGAGATGTTTCGTATTTCAAATAGAATAATTCTTGTATCGAATTTGTGGAATTTTTATTCCGAAATTCAAAAATTATAACAGCAAAGCAGCGTAAATATAGTTTTCGAATGCAAAGATTTTGCATGAAAGAATAACGTGTTTAAGAGTTTATGTATGTTTGTTAATGAAGAAACTCTCGGAGAAAAATCTTTGAGCAGACTGTGTTTTATTTTGTTAGATTGCAAAAATCTATTAAACAATTATAACGCGAATCCAGGAAATGATTGGCAAGGAGAAATCGTTGTCAAAAAAATGAAGAACGGGGCAATTTTATTCGCAGGCAAAATCGTACTACTTACGGTGATCTCGTTTCACGTTCGCATCAGACTCGGATAACAAAGTACTATTGAAATATCAAATTTACAACACGGGAAGCCGACTACTTGCAACGACTATATATCCTGCAACCTGATCACGTTTTGCAGAGCAGCTGTACGAACCTGATAGCCAAGAAATGTCAATAGAACTGCGAACGACATGGAATTGACGACTGCCTCTCCGACTCCTATTGTGCATAAATCGAAAGGGAAGAGAGGCGAAGTCAGTTATGACGTTATCACAAACTTTTCCAATTAAATAAAAAACACCTATTCTTTTGATCATCCGTAAACTCGTAATAAAACGCACTGAAATGATTTTATAGCGCTCGGAACACAAAGCTTATCGATATTTATTGATTTATTAATATTTATTAATATATTTCGTTAGTCATGAAATGAGCAAAAGTTAATTATAAAATAATACACATGGTCAAACAAAAGATATTTAATACAGATATTCAAATTATATTAAATAAATAGCCTCTTCGTGTTATTTTCATGAAATGTGCCATATTTTACTGAAACAATTAAATAATTATTTTAATAATATAAGAGACGGTTATACGTTGTTCTTTACAAGGATTTTGTTGTTTTTTTCAGCTGTGCTTGGACAATAGTCACGATATCTGGTGGTTTGTGTACTATACGATAAATTTACATTTTAAGGATTATCTTCAGATCTCTAATGCTACACTGTTACAACTGTAGTAGACTATGGAGGGTTGGGCACAGTAGTAGCGGACTGCACGAGTCAGCCATAAGAATTCCGAAGGCCAGCACTTGGTCGGGTCTGGGTTAGATACGAGCGCTTGGTATAAACCCTCCTCTCTTCCATAAGTTCATAGATAAGGAACGTTAAATATACAGAGTCGGTTTCAGAAATAATATTCCGACTAACGTCCTTTTTTGCAAAGATTATTTTCCAAAAATGCAAACGTGTTCTGGAGACAAGCAATATTCTAGTTAAATTAAATTCAGAGATTTGAGCTATTAATATTTCTATTTAGAATTTATTTTAACAATAGCACAATTAATTCACTAATCTTTTCTACTTTAATCCCAATATTATATTATATTATTCTATAATTGATATAATTTGCAATTTATTTTAACAATATGATACAAGAATTCGTGCATCAATCTTTTTTAAATTATCACTAGACTGTGAATTTGATGCATTTATGGCAAAATTGGATAATCACAATTTAAAATAATAGAAAAATTGAAAGAACTGAAAAATACAAATAAATTATTTTTAATAAAAATAAAAATTAACTATCACTAATTGTTATTACCACTTGCGAATTTAGAATACAGTTTCAAGCTATTTATAATTCAATAATTTTATACTTAATCATTACTTATGTAATTTATTACTCATGATTATCCGTATTTGCATAATTTTGCTCGCAAATATTAATCATTCTCGCGTCTTTCTAAATACTTGTCATGAAATATTCACACCTGCGCTCGAAACGAACGGCACAACTCCGCGAGGAAATGTGTTTCTATTAACTTTTATTTGAAAGCGAGCCGATTCCAGTTGAACGGAGTTTGATACAGCTTCGCAACGTGTGCTCGCTGGATTAGTATTGAAAAGTTAGCCTGACGAGGCGCGGGAAATGATTTTATTATTACCAGCCCCGGAAACTTGTCGGAGTCACGCGGAAGTTCGACGGGTAACGTTACGAACATTTTTCTTCTGACTTTACTCTCCTAGTTCTTGACTTCCGCGGAACTTCGGATAAAGCCGAGGCTCGTTACAGCACCGCGAAAATTTCTCACCGTTCTTTTAATTTCGTCAGATCTGCCCGAGCATAATTCCACGCAACCCGGGATTCGTAAAATTCAATATCCCTCGGAATTCGCGACGCGTTCAATCGACGTTTCGACCGCCGAAGCTGATTCTAAATTCTGATAACGCTAAACAATAGTCTGTTTTACGGTTGCCGACGTTCCGACAAATTTTTCGGCGTAACAATTTGCAAGAATCGCCGATCGAGTGGCAATTTATTCGACCTTTTTTTTCACGATAAACGGTTTATTCGACGCGAGGCGGGAGAAAATGTTATGAAAAGTTGTTGTATCGCGCTGCAGCTCGTAGTCCCCGAACGAAATTGAGGGAACTTTGTGGGATTTGGATCGTAATTCGTAATTTCTGAGCAAAATCGACCAAACTTTGTAGGATTTGGCCAGCTACAACGCTGTGTTTGCCGGGCGCAGTTTTTAGTCGCAATTTACCGGCGCGTCGTGTTACGTTCGTTTAATTCATTTTGTGTCAGGCCGGCCCCATAGGGTCTCAATTTTCGAGCCCTACAGCCAACAAAAGTTTATCCCCCTAGCGGTCACGCAGCTGACAATAGACGTACACTGACAATTTTATCGTACCGACGCAGCGCAGCTGCTCCGATGCGTTTCTCGTGACAATTTAATTTCGAAGATAACTTCGGCGCTGTTAAAACTCGCAGATACCGTATCACGCTGTAAAAGAATTTTATGAATGTAATTCTCTTGGGAATTTATTATCCACCGGTAAACTACCGGTCGGTTCTGCCATTCATGCGCGAGATGCACGTTCCGCAGTTATTTTTATTTTTCTCGCTGTTCTCATGATTAAGCCGCGGCACTTGGAACGTTTATTGCAACGCTGAAAAATTGGTCGTTCGCAGCTCTCGCGTAATTAGCATTTGGAAATGAATCGAAACCGGTGCTGCAAAAATGAGCGGCTATCTATTTTAGTCGAAATATGCCCGATACGAATGGCTATATCAACCGTGTCGTTGCGAAAATGTTTGCGCGCTGCGGAAATTTCAATCTAGCATAATTTTCGGCACCTTTCGAGTTGAAAAAAGAATCACGCGACGCCGGGGTCGAAAACAATTAACTTTCATGTTTTATTTCTCCAATACCTTTTCACAAGTATTTCTCAACTCGTTCGAACAATTCAATATCGTTCATTGGAAGCTCGCGTTTATTGGCAAGCTCATATTTTGCACTTGCATGCTACATTATTAGCCGCGCTGGATTTGCTTTCCATGCAAAATATGTATAGCCGATGCAATGACAATCTCGCGAATTTTATAGCAATCATTTCGATATACAGATATATATTGTGTCAAAGAAAAATGCGAAACGTGGAAAGAATTAAACGTACAATCTCATTAATTTTATAATAATTTTAATCTCACTTCAGAGACATACCTGTATTTAAGACAAATATTTTTCCACTATACTTTTATTTTATTCTTTTATTTCTTTTATTTTATAATTTTATTCTTTCTAGCCGTCATTTTAGAAACGGTTATTATCTGATAATATTTTTATAAAAATTCGAGAAACTATATTATTATTGACGCGCTTACAATTTTATGTACCAATAAATTTATCTTTAAAATGATTTAACTTGTTTGTTAAAATGACAACGTATATTTTGTTCGTGAAAACAGTCGCACGTTAAGAAGCGGTCCTGATATTTTAGCGGAGGCATAAGCAGGGCGCTGTTTTTAATATAAGTTCCGCCCCTTCCTCGCGAAATATAACGCGCATATAGCTTGCAGTCGCGAGCATATAAGCGTCGACGGACCGGAGGAAGTTCGTTGCATCAAAGTTGACAAACTTGATTCCCCTCTTCGGAACAAGCAAAGAGGATCTGAGCCCCGAGAAGTGATAGAACAGCGCATAGCTTGTCAAACTGGCGCAATCTTGACTAATCGAACTGTTCACGGTAGTTTGGACATGGGACAAATGATGAATGAACGTCGCTGGAAATGATCACGCGCGTAAAGACACGACGTCGTCGTCGTGTACTTTGCAATTACACGATCTATTTTCGCGAAAGCGTGAAAGCTTCCTTTGCGTTCGCCTTCGCGCTTTCCGAAGCTTCTTCCAGTATTTTTATAAGTATCGATTTTTATAAATTGGCTCCGCTGAAAAAATAGCTTTACTACGAACTCGGTTGAGTTTAATCTTCGCGGAATATTTTACTGTGATTTTAGGGCATTTCTTCTTGACAGTTTGATAACGTCTTTCATATTGCTAACCTTTTACAGCGTTCAGTTTAATTAAAAGTTTAATTAAATGGTGTCCTCGATGAAGAGAGTGTACTAAATTAAAACGCACAAATGCGGTGGCTAAATTAAATAGAAAAGTACGAGCTGCTGTACGAAGCTAATCAACTAATTCGTGAAAATGTGAACATCATTCCATAATTGATTGCACATATAGATGAAATTTTATACACATATATACAAGATGAAGTAAAGAAACATATACAAGCATGAATTTAAATAATGTTACACGTCAATACTTTATAATTACAGAAAAATCATTGCTTTAATAAATAAATTCTTTCCACTGTTATACACTATTTAAATGAATACTTATTACTATTTATTACTGTAAAATCGAAGAATTAATGTTATTTCTTAAAAGATCGGAATAGTATAAGATAACATTCACTTGCATACAGACTATCATATAAACCACATACTGAAGCATTCTATAAAAAACAATTCGTCAAACAAAATTGAAAATCAAACGATCAAATGAGCCATACGATGCAATCATGCATCTAATCTAATGCAGTAAATTCAGCCGAAACAAAAAAATCACGATGACTGTGATAAATCACGTTCAGCGACTAATCACGCCATCTCTATTCAAGAATGTTTCATAATAACCGTCTCGTTATCGCGCACCTGTCGCGAAAATGAGCCGACCCCCGCCGAACAAAGCCACAAAGAGGCTCGCTAAACAAACAACGACAGAAAAAAAAACGAGGCAGAAGCTGCGAAGGTAGCTCTCGCGCGAGGATAGCGGGAGGACCTCGTCTACGAAGAAAATTGCGAAGGAAAGAAAGGGTACAATGCGGGTGAGTAGAAAAAGAACAACCGAGTGCGACGGAGTGGGCCAGGTGAGCACTGTGCTCCGTGATATGTTGCGACTAGGTCAAGTTATTTAATCCTGCCAGCATAAACCATGGCAGGCATGCTCGAAATTTATGCGTTGGAGCCGGGCTAGGGTACTCGACGTGTGCGCGTGGTTGCCCGAAATATTCCCGAGTATCACGTGATCCGGTCCGAATGTGTAAAATCGATAACCGAAGCGACTCTGGGTCCGTCATATTCAAAATACAAATCCTAACGAACGCCGGCCGAGATCCAGGTATGAGGTTCCCCGCTAGCCAATTAGCCTGTCAAAGATGGTGCAGAGATGATCATCATTATCGGCTAGCCGGAATCCTGATTCTATACCGGCCGCTTGCAGCGTTCATGTTATTCGTGTCATTTACGGAGATCCGTGGTTCCAGCATTTATTGCTCTGCAAATGGAATAACTGAACCGTGGATTTTATGCATTCATGAGAAAAGAAGCGGAACGAACGCGTTCAAAGAATTTCGAAATGCCGTTGCACCAGACTCGCGATGAATAGACTGCGGATATTTATGCAATTTAGCAGTGTTGTGCTTCGATTGTTCACTAGAGGAGTTAGGTGAAAAGGTGTTCCTACTTTTAACAGTTTTAATAAAAAATTAGTGCAGCAATTTACTTCGGTTCTTTTAATGTCTTCTTTGAGCTGTAATTCGCTTATTTATATTTTTTAACTAGAAAGAAATGATCTTCGTTTCTTGAAAAATGGAGGAATATCGAATGACATAACTCGAATGATGTTACGGTTCACTACTTTACAGTTTAATACTTGTACCTTCTTTATTAATTTCTCTTTTGTATTCTTCTCCTTTATTTTCCTTCCAATAGCACTACTTACATGTCTGATAAAATTATTCTTCTATTATATTACTTATTATTATTATATTACTCATCTATTATATTTTCCTATACTATACACTATATACTATACTATACATAACAGAGCCATCTATTTTGAAAGTGATCATTCGCATCGGAATTGAGATATCTAAAGATTTGCATTTCGACAAAAATAAGAAAATATACGGTAACTAATGTGTCACGCTACTCATCTGTAATTAAGAGACTTCAATTTACAATTCCTATTAAAATAATAACAATTATTAAGTGAGTGATATACGCGTTACTGCAGTCAACAACACAAATATTCGTATACACGAATAAATAAATTATTATTATTGCATTGACAATTTCTGAAAGATCGGAAATACTCGTCGCACAGTGCTTCAGCAATTCCTATTTTCCGTGGCAGCGATAAAAAAAACAATTTCAGCGTAATTCAGAGCTATCGAGCATCCCGGACAGCTCGTTTCGGCGTGCAGCGGGCAACAATCCGCGAATAGGATTCGCGCTTACGGCAGTAATGTCACGGTCAGAGGAAGGAGCGCCGCATTCCTGGACCGAGCGACAAGCTCCAAGGTATACGTGGTTGTTGTCGTTGTCGTCCAGGCAGAAATTGGATCGGTCACTCGATATCACGGCCGGTATTCTCGAAATTCGAGCAGGCTCGCGCGACCCACGCAACTCCGGCCTCATCACGGGCGCAGTATTAATATTAAATTCCGCTTGGCCTTGCTGCAGCCACCGGGGACTGTGGAGATAGGGCTCTCTCTACCTAGCTACCCGGCACCAGACCGAATGATATGGCCGGGGCTTGAATGCCTGTAGCCGGTCCGCCGACAAGAATTATATGAGCGAATGCCTCGGGCCGCGTCCGGTTCCGAATAGATCGTACCGCGGCCGCTAGTTTTCATGAATTGCTGCACGCGGAAATGAATGCGGTTCCGCCAGGTCGAGGTGTTAATTCGTTAATCGCGGACGGTTTACTCTGGTTTGGGGATTTTCGGGCGGGGTCTCTGCTACAACCATGGCCGACCGGCGACCTGGAAATTTGAAAAATCTTGGAACCGTGCGAGAGCGTGCCGGGCATTCGTGCTAAATAGAAATTGTCTGCTTACACGAGCCTTGGCTGGAAAATATTAGCGCACGTCTGGCAAGCCGATAGATTACGTTAATTATTAATTAATAAGTTGCATGTTGGGTGACGCTTTTGTTATAATTAGGCTGCGAGTTTTGTACATTTGTGAGAAAAATTATAGTGCAAAGTGTGAAGTGTCTCACCTCAGTGTGTCACATCACATGTCTGACTATTACTGACTGATTCCACTTACAGTAACGTTTATGGCCATTGTAATTATAACTTGAACATTGTGGATATATTAATAGCAACGCGATATTATTATTATTAATGGAATCTAAAGTATTTATTCGTACAATTTGTTTCATTTATATCCACGCAAAGAAATAACAATGAGCGACGGTATTAGCCCCTTAAAATTGGCCTGTGCTCGAAAACTCTCGCACCGGACTCGCGAAAAACGTAGCCTGTTGTCGAAAAGTGAACATTACATCCTCAACTCGGCTTTTCACGTAGAATTACCCTCTTCCAGTTTAACTCTTTCTGCCCAACGCGTATTCTAGAGTACCACCTCCATCAAAATGCTACTCTGCATTAACTGCAGCGTCTATCTAGACCATAATAATTCCAGAAAGCATTCGCACCTTGCCTATATTTCAGTACAACTAACGTGCACGATATTTACGTATAATTTACAGAAGAGCTATTTTAAACAATGTTCTATTGAAATATTTTGAACGACCACCATATATAGACCATTATGTTTATTTTAAAACGCCCTATAGAAAGCTCGCTTTAATCTTGTTACAGAAAGAAACAAAATTAAACTCCGTGGAGACGTTTAAAATTGGTGAATAAATTTTCACTTTATATTCGAGTAACAATGAATCTGAATCACCAGTTAAAAAGTAGAGACTTGGACCTTTACGATGAAGGGAGATTCATTCCTCTATGACCATTTTTAACGAAGTGACAGCCGTTCAAACGTTGACAATTTGTTCGATCCCTCAATTCCGTTTTAAGGATACTATAATATTATTTTTAATCTACCGCACCAATCAAGTAATCAACTGAGACAGACAATTTAAAATTTTTCACGAAATTCCGCAGTCTAATTATCACTAATTCGATACGAATCCAGTAATCCGAGGAAAACCGATTAACGAATTCGACGTCGCGAGCGCGTCTCGCCGTCGCCGAAAGGTCAAAGAAATTTCATCTGCGCCGACCTCGTATTTCGATATCTCGGCGGCGCGCGTTTCGCACGTTCCAAGGGAATTTCTCGTAGCAGTTTCGCGATCGCGAGGAGCCGGTCGGTATCCGTTTGCGAGCGCTGAGTATCTCTTATTAGATCGCGTTACTCCGCGAATAAGAAGGTTCGATGCGACGTCCAGATTGCGGGAATCGTTGTAGCAAAACGTTCGCTCGTCTGTGTGCGTTGGAGAAGAGAGAGAGAGAGAGAGAGAGAGAGGATGGTTGGCGAACGTTATCTGGGACACCTTTAAAACGGCCCCGCCGCCCCGTTACCATTGCCACTATCGTCGGTCTCGGCGTCGCCAGCCGAATACAAATTATACGGGCGAGCGCAACAACGCTCGGCCGCCTGTCCGAGCATCATACAAATCTAGCCGTCGATACTCCACGATACCATCTCGAATTAATTCCTGCGAACCAATGATAAATTGGGCCACGCTCGAGGTGCCGGATAAATCATCCCGGCTCTCTCCTCTGCGAGCCATCACGGGCTTTTCCATCGATTTCTTCTCGGACCGATCGCCACCCGAGGAGATAGAAACGCGCTGCAAAATGCTGCCCCTTTTGCAACGCGGTTGATATATATGATTCAGAATTTTGTGCGAACTTTGAGGAAATCTATAGAGAGACGGTAGCTAATATGAGACTCGTTTTCTTCGAAATCATAATTTTCGATTAAAAATACTTTTGTTGAGAGTGAATAGTTGAGACCGGGGCAGAGTTGACCGAGAAAAGTTTGAAAAAGGATGAGAAACGCTTCCTTTGGTAAAAAGATATTATTACAGACTTAAATTAAAGTTTAATATTTTCTTTATGTAATCAAGACATAACCTTAAAGTAGTCTTAAAACTGTATGTGGACGAACGAAGTTCATAATTAGCTCACTTTGCCCCATATATGGGGTATAGAGGTTTCACTATGGAACAATGAGAGCCTGAAATAAGACATAAAATTAGAAATTAAACAAATCGATCAATAACGTGTCAAATGTTAAAGAATTTTTAGAATAATTCTCTAATCTTTAATGACAAATAACTGGTACATCTTAAACATTATTGAATGAATTATACAAAAGTATTCACAAGAATAATTATGCAATTACTATTTTTAAGATATTTGTAATATAATCGAACTGCTTGACAAATTTTTTCGCAACGTTAAAGTTCTTTCGCGGCTTTGATAATGTGTTATTAATGATTAATAGGTAGCGATCGGAGGGCGAGTACGGCGAAAGGGTATTTGAATATTAAAAAGTTCTACGTTTCGGGCAATCTCGAATTCGAAGCGATTCGTAACCACTGTTCCGCGTCCACTCGTCGCACACGTACTCGACTCGAGTGATTTTCACGAGCTGTAATGTTGTACTTCCGTCCGAGCTTTGTAATATTTAATTGAAAAATGGAACGAAGCACTTGCTTAGAACGAATTGCTTTCGCGCCGGCTAACTTTTACAATATGTTACTATGCACTGAAATGCGAGACTATGCACGTTCGCTTGGAAGTGCACCAGATTGAAATAACGAAAGCTGCTATAAAAATTACAGAGGAACAGTTTCGTCGGAATGCTGCTGTGCGCTAGAATTGTTTCAAAAACGAGACAATACCAATTTAGTGTAGAAGCTAGAATACAATAAAAGTTATTAAACGTATCAACCCTTTCAATAATTAATGAATTTAAATTGATCTCATATTTAGAAAATTATCTAACACTGTGTTTATAAAATTTAGAATATTCATATAATATATAAATAGAAATGAAATAATATGAATAATTAAAATGAATAACAATGTTGAAATATTGAGTGAATAATACAATGTCCTAAAAATAATATTAGTATTAATGAAGAATAGTGCAGAATTATAATAACGAAGCCATCGAAATTACGTCTATTATTATTATTGAATAAATATTCCAAGTGCATAATATAAAGCCATGAAAATAATATTATTATTTGATAGAAATATTGAACGAATAATATAAAGGCCATACAAATAATAATATTACTGAAATTACAATGGTTTCCCAGGGGGATCTCTATAATTATACTTTTCCACTTTAGTCAGCATCGATAGCGTTAACGTACGTATTATCGAAAATTATTGAAAATTATTGAAAAAACGACGGTAGTAAAAGGAGAAAATAATGACAATTGACAGGAAGATAGGAAGCAAATTATTTCCCCGGAATTATATGGAAATTTAAAATCCGATTGTCGCGGGCCATGAATGAAGCTGTTCCATTTGTTGACAAAGCTGTGTTGTAAAAATCGCGACAGACCAGCACGGGGTCACTGAAAGAAAGGAAAGTTTCGGCTAACGACGTCGTTATTATTACGTGGAATGTACTTCTTCGGGCTTCTTGACGCCGCACTCGACGTTACACCCCTTGACTGGCAAGAACAGCTGGCCGCTGAAGGGGAAAGACCCAGATTCTCGCAAGAAATGTCGCCTGGAATTCGGGGGCATTAAACGTTTCATTTCTACCCATCATCGACACTGCCGCGTGCTAAATGCTACACATTTCATAGGGAGAATCTCGCGATAGCATCTGACATATTCGACGGTAAATTACCGATAATATTTGATGAAGTTATTTCGAAACGATACGACAGATTTGTTGCAGTGCGAAGTTTCCAGAGTCGAAAGACACATTAATTATTTATTCAGTCAGATTTCACGAAGAATTGTTGCTTCCATCTACTCTGTGCACCTCTACTTAGCATTTGCAAAATGTGAAAAAATAGACCGAGTATCCAGCATCGTAAACGTTAATTTTTCAATTTTTATTCCACTAAATTAATTCATTTGATTTTACGATTCGATATTTTATTATTCGAAGGACAATAAAGTAATTTTATTTCAATTATGTACTCGGATATAGCGAATTCACGTTTTTAGACAAAATGTGACCATTAAAGGATATTTACTTTAGTATAATTCTTTAATGTAACACTTATAATACAACACTTTGCTATAACACTGTAGTATAATCAGTAATTTCAAGTAAATTAATTTTAAAGCGTTCAATTAAACGACGGTGAACTTTTGCTCGTTTAAAATCCGCTTGAATATTAAATAATTTTATCGCAATATTAAACATTAAGTGGCTCTGTGTAAAAATCTAAGTAATTTACCAAGTAGCGACGAGACATTAATACTATTTTTCCAGCCGATGAGTTTCGCAGCTAAATGAAATTCACGTCAGGTAAGGCAAAATGAATTATGTTCGCATCGACCCATTGAACAAGCCCGATGCATCGGAATCGTCCCTTGCCGATCGGTGATCACAGTTCCGCGTCGCTGACTGACAACCTTCGTTCGCGTGTCCTCATTAATTTCTGCAGCATTGTTCGACGCTGCAGCCAGCTCGTTCTACGACATGCGTTAATCATGGTGAATGCACATTCTGTTCGCGCAAAAGAACGGTGGGGTTCAACCGCATTGTTTTCGAACGACTGCTTCTGCTCTCAAGTAGGTTAATTTGTAATCGTTTGTTTCTCACCGAATGCTGCGTTTCTTTCTTAGAGACGTCGAATCTCGCGTTAGCCACTAGATAGCTGTATATTTATTATAACAAATACTTCATTACAATAAGTAGACTCTACTTCTACTAATCTACAAGATATAGTGATTTAAAATTAAACGCCATTCGTATACAGTTTTGAAACTGTTAAATATTATACAATTATCTTGGTTTTTAGAATTTTTTCTGATTATTGATCTCTTTGATTAGTATTAACAAACTCTCCTGGTGGCCAGTAAAATAAGAAAATAGAATAGAATAAATTAAAATTAAATAATGAGCAATAATTTATACAGCGAATTTAAAGGTTATATTATTATTAAACTATTAATACTATTTACAACTAAGCTAACCGTCTTGGTTTTTATCCGAATTTATTGTTAGAATTAGAACGCGGTCTAGTTATTATCTTGAATATTCTTTCTAACGCGAAGAGTGCGCCCCGTTGAAATGTTTCAAATAAAATAAATAAAGTAACATAACATTAAACCAAATAATTAATTACGGAACCCATAAAAAATCGGTTCCATAATTCATCGTACTAAAAATAAATGTTCCAGCAGGACGGAATAAAAATATCGTGTCAGTCACATATGACTGACGTGTGGCTGATGGCGTAAAGCAAAATAATCTTTCCACGCTGAGAGGACAGCAGCGTTTTATCGTTTGAAGTCGTTCGAATAACTAGGGGCGACAGTGTGCACGCCGCGAGCCAAAGAAAAGGGAAGAAGTAATTCTCTCTGAGCCCGCGACGGAGCGGATAATCGCATCATCCGATCGCGAAGGCAGCGCACAGGCTTCGAACAAATGGCAGTCGGGGTTTGATAAACTCGTTCTCACCTGCGAGCGCGAAACAAGGGTTAAACGAGCTGCGTTTCGGAACGAAACGGGCGGCATACGCCGTTGCAACGATACACATCGGGCTGAGAACAACCCGTCTTTTGTAGCCGAAATGATTATTTCGAAGTTTACGGTATCGTAACTCGTTGAATTCGTCTTGACACCTGCTAAAGAATTATCAAGTCGAAGATATACGAGCCGTCTAAAGCGGAGTCGGTCTAAGTCAATTTTGTGCTAGGGGTTGGTTTCGTATTATTGAATCGAATTTAATTTTACTTGATTTTCTTCTTACTTTGAGTTAAGAGTTGCAACAATTTTTTAAACCGTTGCACTTTCTAGGACTTTCAATTCATCTTTTGTTATCCACAATTACGACTTCTTGGCTTACGTCGTTGCTGCTTTCGAGGTAACTATAAATTCTTATAAAAAGTAATTGTTTGCTGAAACTTCTTAAACTGAAATTTGTGGAAAAGTATATGTAGCAATTAGATATATAGTCTATTATAATATATATTATAATATATATATTATAATGCAATAAGAATATAGTTTACTTATAAGAATACGTCAATTATAGTAATTATGCAATTTATCATTATAATTTAATATAATTACAATAATATATATTATAATATTATAATATAATTACAATAATATATATTATAATATTATAATATAATTATAATATTATAATTTATAACAATTGTAATTGTAGTTATACAATTTTTATTAAATCACTTATCAATTTCGTGACGTCAGTGGACCAGTTAAAATTACTACAAAATTAGAAATCAGAAAAGTCGACATTTCCGAAAAACGTTGTCAAATTCTTTAAGCCCACCTCTCTGTGAGGATAGGAGAGAGAGAGAGAAAGATCTCATTATTTTAGTCGTGCCTCCGCCGACTGGATAATGGTGTTTGAGCGACGTTGTTTCGGCCACTGCCGGCCAATTCGAGGACAACAAACGACCCAGCTTCAGCGCCGCGTGTCCACCTTTTTCGACCCTATCAGCGGCTACCCTACCCTCTTTCCGTTTGCGCGGGCGTTTCGAAGGACAACCACAAACACGCAATACCTCTAATTAACGAATACCGACCTGAAAACCAATGCGGTCTTCGACAATGCTGTGCAGGTGCGCGCATTGTTTATAACACTCTTTGTCGGCCGCGTGCAACGAGGCGGATGATGGCGCTTTGTGCAACCCCTTGACCACCCGGTTGCGGCACCTTTTTATTTCCCGACCACGTCTCTCGTCTAAATACTGTTCGCTGTTTAAAGAATTAGATCGCGATGCTCGATCATTCTCGAACGTTATTCTGTGAGCTTTTAGTTCAAGTTAAATAATTGCATTAAATTATTAGCATTTCTAAAGCATTTATAATGTTTCGATTGTAACGTTACATGCTCATGCAATCGATTTCCCTGCTTTAAAGATAATGTATAATAAATATTTTTATGAATTAGTTTCTGCAATCGTGCAATATTCTATAAATCATTTTATTCATTCCGTCAATATAAATTGTTTCGTGAATAAGACACTCTATAAATCATTCTGTTAATTGTATAGCTTTACAGAACATTTTATAATTCATGTTATCAATTCTACCCTTCTAAATTACTTCTAAAATCGTTTTATAAATTGCACGTACACAAATTATTTTATAATTCATTTTAAGGATCATTTTATTATATAAATAATTTTACCCATTAATGGAATCCTTATAAAACATTTTATAAATCATTTTATCAATTGAAGCCTTACGAAACATTTTACAGCGCATTTTATAAAATACATATTTACGATTCATAAATATATGTATCACGAAAGCGTGTATTAAAGAACATATCATCGTAATTGATATATTAATTAAATAGATATCTTAAAAATATATATTAGTGCATTGATTTATTAAAGAGGAGCACGATTTTGTAGATTTCGCGAATTTAACGTTCGTTCATCCGCAGCAGCAAAGCCGCCAAATTATTTCGTACAAAGTAAAGAGTTGCCGCGAGTTGCAATTAACATACCTATTAAAAGATAATATTTAACAGAGAGACTGAAAGTTTCGAGTTCCGAAGTTTCTTCTATTTGCGAGCTACGACTGCGTCCGCTTTATGCTCATCGAGAGTGCGTGGGGAGCAGTTCCCGGTTAGTTTCGACTACAAATTCGGTTGGAACTTCGATATCTAATTTGCTGAAGTTAAACAGAACTGCAGTCTTCAATTTTTAATGCGACTTCGAATTCTTGAATAGCGCACGCCAACGGGAAAGCGGCGTTGCTGCGAAATTATATTATTCCCACAGAGCAATATCAAGCTGCCAACGCCGCGGTCAGCGTTCGACGGCATTGATAATCCGAAATGAAAACGTTAATGAACGCACTTTCGTATTAAACGTACGCAAAATGAAAAACAACATCATACAATATCCCGAAAAATCGTAATACACCTTTTTGCAAGATATAACCTGCCGAATAATAAAAACCAGCAGCAGAATTGACAGAAAAGGTCGCCATAGTTTAAAAACTTTGTTTAAACATAGTTTAAAAATTTTGTTAAATATTATCCGTCGATGGTGAATTAATCAGCGAACTTTGAAGATTGCAATAAATTGCAATAAACAGCGACCGATGGAAAATACAGGTTCCTTTTTAATAATTTTAATAAATCGATTATGATCGTATTATTTCTCCTCCTCTGTGCGTCCACAGCATTCGTGTCATACGTTCGTAAAATCGATAATCCGTTATCCAAATTAAGCGAGCGCAATCTGCGCTGGATTAAAAATAGCAGCAAATACAACCGCGAAATTATTTCGACGCGAAAACAGTGGCCGGCTCGCACTTTTCCATTTCAAAATTAATTAGCCGCGCAGCTGCCGCGCCGGCTATTTTAATTTTCCAACATCGCGCAACCAAAGCCCTCGACACGCGCAATAACGTTCGCATTAACAGGACAATTCGCGGAGCACGCGAGCCGGACTACGGTTGCTCGGAAGAAAGGCGGATTGACATTTTACGGTACGCCGAAGTAACCTCGGTGTTCATTAAACCTTTTTAATTGGACAACTTTCTGTAACGGAACCGGAGCCGGCTGCATTACGTTGCGTGGGAACGTATGACGGTATTCGCACAGGGGAAGGTAACAAAAAGCGAATGAAAAATGCATGTTGCCGGGAGGCGAGGGTGCGCGGGGCGCTCGAAAAAATCCGGGAACACCGGTTTTTCCGTGTTCGGACAGCTAATGAACGCAGTCGCCGTTCGGGAAAGTAATTTTCATACGTCGTATCGATAATTTCCATCGCCGACAGGGCGCAGTAAACCGTGCTAATAGTTTCCAGTTGTCGACCGGCCTGCAGTACATCCGGTTAATTAATTCCTGTCTAGTATGCCGCGCGTTAAACAATGCCCGAGTTTATTGAAAAATCCAGCGATCCAGGGGCCCGGAATCCCGCCGGCATTACCAGCAGTTTATTTCTGGCGTGATAATGAACCGGATGATGCGGCGCTGCGCGTTGTCAATCGATTTTCCTTCCTACCATCGAGCGCCGCAATTTATAACGCACTCCATGAAGACGGAACAGGAAACTTCCAGCATTTTTCATTAGCCTTTCGAAAATTATCGACGGAGTTTCGGAAGTCGGAGGCTTTCCGTTTATCCTCGGTGAAATATTTCTGCGCGAAACGACTTATTTTCTATGTATAATCGAGGGGGCGAAAATCGTAATGCCGTAAATCGCATCTTCGAAAATGTTAATTTATGTATATTATATTAAATGTAATCTATACATACAGACGAATGAAATAAATTCTATAAAGATGTTACATCAAGATTATTTATGACAAAAGTGTGTAGCTGAAATATATAATTATAAAGACATAAAAAGAATTTAATAGTATAGTTACACAATTCTCAGTTTATTAAAGTGATAAAAAAGGAACAATTTTTATTTCTTTAATTTCTGTTTCTCACAATCGTTTTGGAAAATTTGTATTTTTCATAAAGATCCCCAGTATAATTATGGATTAACTTGACTCTCGATTGTCTTGACAATACATATTCTATATACATACATATTTTAAAATATTACATATTTTAGTGGCGTAATCGCATCTTCAAAAATATTAAATTTATAAATATCATCAAACATAATCTATAGCTCTGAATTATCTCAATTATGTTAACAATTAATTATCTTAACAATACATTTGGTCAGTAAATAATATACATGTTGCTAAACAATAGCATTCCTAGTTGCCACAACTAGGAAAACGTGATTTACGCAGCACTATTGCTTCGAGCCCCTAAACTGTTTTAAAACCGTCGCAAAATTGAGGAACGGTGCTAATTGAATTGGCAATTTCCGGTTGCCATGACAACCCCGAAGTAGAGCTGAGCCTAGCACAATGCAAAGATTTAAGCTCCGGTGAAGCCTGTCGTGGTATGAAACCTTGCTATACTATAATAATTTGACAGAAGTTGTAGCAAATACCGTATCTGATTTCGCTGGAATATTTGAGAAAAGAAAAAATTAATCAAGTCATCGTCGTTTAATCTCCTTTTATTATCAACTAGCGAATTGTTTACTAACCAAATTCACTGTCAACATAATTTAATGTTCATTTACAACGACTTCACAATTTATTTCACTTCTCCTCTTAAAATTCCGGAATGCACATTTTAGGACATGATCAAACATGTTTGGAAACGTCGCTCACTCCTCTATGACCTTGACCCGATCATTCATTGCTGTACTTTGAATTCAGCACATTTTATTTATTTATGAGCTCCGTCGGAACCGCGAGTCGTCGAACGACAGTAATACTGTTAGCAGCAGGAAACAATTTCGTACGACGCCTAACCGCGTTAGGGCGAAGCCAAGCCCGCGGATCGTCGGTATATAATCTCGTTGTGACAGTTCTTATCGAATAAATTCTTCTGAGAAACATTCGTCCGTTCCCGGCTTGTTTCCCCGAGCAACAAACAAGAAGAAACTTCTAATTGAAGAAAAACGAGGACGTGCGTCCGACCTGGGTGGGGACAGATAAAAGATTGTTTGCTCTAAAAGCTCTGATTTAACAAATTAAGAAGATTTGATTTCATCTTTTTGTCTTCGGGATTGGACGGCGACGCGAGGCGCGAGGAAACTTTATCGGACGTAATAAAGGAGCGAAAATAAAGGAGCGGAGGGAACGAAGAGAAACGACTGCGCATCTTCCTTCGCGGATATAAAAAAGAGGAGACAGGACCGCGCGGAGCCGCGCCGCGGAGAAATGCGATAATGAATTTT
This sequence comes from Augochlorella aurata, assembly GCA_028455555.1. Lineage (NCBI taxonomy): Eukaryota > Metazoa > Arthropoda > Insecta > Hymenoptera > Halictidae > Augochlorella > Augochlorella aurata. Next base: position 6,919,111 of record CM052154.1, on the reverse strand, counting down.
ATGTGTGTCCTGAAACGCTAAACTTTGAACCCCCATTATACCGAGCTGCCGAATGATTCATGAATTTTCGCCGAGGTCCCCGTGAAAATCTATTCGCCGTTCATTAACAAACGCGCGAAACGTGACGCGCAGATGCGAGGACCGTAGTTGGTACGCTAATAAGAAATTGCTGTGGTTGTTAACATTTGATGTCCACTTGTAAATAATCGGTAATTGAGCGAGAATCTATTCCGTGGTGCATTCGTCATGAAACGGGCACACTGGTACAGCGTTTACTATACCTGGCTATGAATTAGCATCATTTTCTGCTGGCGAGTAAACTATTAACAATTAAAGGTAATTGTAATTGTTGGATAGCTTGACGACTAATTTCCATTAAAATCTATCTCATGGCTTATTCATTATTAAACGCACAAGCTGTTACTATATTTAGTATATTTATTTGTTATATTTAGTATGCTCAAATTATTTTGTTATTTATGTTACCTAACTATTTTAATTAAAAATATATCTACGGTCTATGAATTATTTAACGGACTGCGGATATTTATGCAAAACAGTATTTGTCTGCATCGATTGCAAGATGTATAAACTAAGTGAAATCTTACTTCTCTGTTAAATAATTTTAATGAGTTGTAATCAACATATTAACATTTTCAATTTCTTCAATTTCTTCGCCATTTTATGTTCACAAAATCTGCAATCTAATTATTAAACACACAATCTACTGCTACGTTTAGTATACCGATCCTGAATTATTATAGCCAGCTAATAAACAATCGGCAATTGGAAATAATTAACACAGAAAATTTGATGCTCCAGTAGCAATTAGCATGCAAATCTATCCCGTGGTCTACTCGTCATTAAACGCACAAACTAGCACTATAATTGGCACGCCGACGGGAAATTATTGTAACTCTAAACATTATACGCCAGATAGTGAACAATCGGTTATTGAAAATAATTAAAATAATTGGACAATTTGGCGCACTAGCGGCAATTAGCATGGAAAATTATCCGTGCTCGTATTCGTCATTAAACGCGCGAACTAGTACTACAATCGGTACACCGATGGCAAGCTGTAGCTGTCGCGACAACTGTTATAGCCGTCGACGCAATGCACCGGACAGCGAACACTCAATAACCGTAAATAATTGAAATAATTGGAAAGTTTATCGGCGGGTTAAAGTGTCGCCGTTTCGCGAACCAACGGCCAAAGCGGGCATCGTTTGAATCGCACGGCGAAACATCGATTGAATTATGGGAGGAGATTCAAATTGCCTCCCCCGTGTCTTAATTCTATCAATTGCCGGGCCCGGGAAAGTTTGCCGTGCCGGCGTCGCAGAAAATTCACGCGATAATTCCGGCTCGTTAATTATTAGCATTAATTAGCGGGCGTGTTCCTGTTTGTCCCGCAGGCACATTAAATTTGCACTTCATTAGAGCAGTTACATATTAATTCGGAAACTTCGGTACAACCGGCCGCGGTGTAATTTTCATAAATCAGGACGCACTCTTAACTGGATAGGAAACAATTCTCGCTATTCCCGCCCACCCCCGCGGCCCCTTTCGCCAGCCACCCTCGCGTCCGAGTTGCCGGAAGTCGGCTAGCAGAACCGCTGGCACAGTTGCCCGACTTCGGCCCGAACTTCCATACGATTTCCGTTCGAATTCCACTTTAACTTTAATTTCCATTTTGGCTACAGTTTCGGCCGCGATTAATGTAAATTCTCTCCTTGGTAACTCGCCTCCACCCTTCGTCGTCTAATTCCGGCTAATTTTATCTGCGCGGAAGCCATGAGACCGCCCCATACCGTCGGCGCAGTAATTTATTAAAATATTAAGCTCATTCATTAATAATTTACATCGACCACGGAAATCTATCTGCCTGATCGATTCTTTTCATCATATCGGTACATACTGACGTCAGAACATTTTTTTATATTCTATTCTCTATTACATCAATGTCTTTTTTAATACATTTATTTTTTATTATTGCATTATATTGTTATTAATATTATTATATTTTACTATATTTACTTTCTCTATGATCACGTAACCTTAAATTATTTTTATATTTTATTAATAAATAATATTTTTCTATTACATCTGTTTCTTATGCTATTTATACAGATTATATATAATATTTATAATGCATATACATTTTTCTAATGTATTTACATATTTTTAATGCATCTACTCTTCACACTATTTTATATTATTCTACGTTACACATTTTATAACATCATGTAACGTTACAGAAGATTCTGCAATAAAAGTTGGGAAACACTTACGGTCGCAAACGTGTTTAACCATCGTTCATAGAACGCGTTATGCGAATCGGTGTTGACGTTAGGATAAAAAGCGAACGTCTGGAACAGAATATTCCCGGAGGGATGGAAAATGGAACGTATTCCGCGGGGGGCGAGTCGGTTCGGAAAGAATCGTTGGGAAAAAGCGTGGCGACCCCCTCCGAAACGTAGGAGACCGGACGAAAATTAATTGGATTCTCGGTTGGAAACTTTTAGCGGGCATAAAACAATTCGTTTGTGTGCCTGTATTTTTTATTCGCCGCGCGGACGCGGCAGCATTCAGTCGAATTCAGGCCGGCGGCCGGCCCTGGTTTTTCAGGGCCGTCACAATGAATCCTGTCAAACAAAGTGAATTGCAAACTTGATTTCGGCCGCGTCAATATTTGACGTAGGTTTCGATATTTCATTACACGACGGCCCACTCCGCTCTCTCGCCGTTGTTTCCTGTTATTTCGTAATCGAAATATCCGGCCGCGTCGATGCAAAACGCGATTTATTATCTTTTAAAGCGTCACTGACAAAATTACAGGCGGCCGCGAGAATCGGCACGCCGATCCCGTCCACCGCAGACCGATGCAAATTGAAAGGAAATATTGGTAATTTTGTGAACATTTCATTTGCACCACGGTGATTGATAATGTTGACCTTACCGGCTGGCTTACAAATTGTTTGGCGTGTAATAAGGGCGTCTGTGACACTCGGTGCGTCGTGCTGAAAGCCTGGGTCAATGTTGACCCGGTGGAGATCGATATCGATGATCAGGATTTCTAGAGGGTAACGCGTCTGTAGTGATCTTTGTATTATAAAGACTTGTAATCACTTTTACACTTGCCTTTTTTCAATATTAACTTGTAATTCGTGTAATTTACAGAGACAACAGTAGAGAATTAAAACTTGGAAAAATAGTTAGTGGAATTTTTGAAGTGAAATTCGGTATAGAACTGCTGATATTACTTCATATATATAGCAAATTCAAGGAAATTATATTAACATTTTATTGAAGTTTCGCTAACAATTTACTTACAATAATTTGCTTACAATAATAATAATTTCTTAGTTGTTCATGACAACTATACTCATACGTCTTACAAAACGTTGTCAATTATTATTTTATATTAAAAGTTTTTTAAACACTACTATATATTCAGAAAGGCTCGGACAAAATGAATAATTTATTGAAAAATTTACTTCAACGAACTGCAACACCGTCTAAATACATTAAAAATCGTGCTCTCTACAAAGAGATTAAAACGCTTCTTGTTATTGCTTCCATATTTTCATTTTCGTTTTCATCACTGGTTCGATTCGCCTCTCAAACAGCAACGAACGTACGCGTAACATAAAAAGCAGTATACTTGGCTCGCATTAACAAACATACGTCCGACTATACCTTTTAAAAACTCGCGGTTGTTTTCACAAAGCACGGATCCATTATTGCACGTTCATGCCTGTTCTACCTCTGTTGTCTCGCTCGTAGAAGGTTTCCAATAGAAAGCAACTTCATTGGCGAAACACCATTGAAAAATCCGCGATTCACGGCGACGAATTTTCAAAATTGGAAACGCGGGAACTTATAGCCCGGGGGACGGTGACGACGGGATTTTTGGAAATTACACGGAACGACCGAGCGATTTCAATTAAAATTCTGCGTGCGAACGCAATATCGGCCGCGATCGCGATTATGAAAGTAATCATGTTACTGAAGTGCGGCCGGAATTGCTGGAGGAGCACGTTCGGTGTAGCCACCAGGCAATCGCGTTCGTTAAATTCTGACGTTCATTAAACCGCCGTAGATATTTGGTTAATTTGTACGGGCACGTATCCGCTAGGAATTATCTAAGCAGACCGGGGACAGTGGAAACGCCGCGTCCCTCGGCTTTATCAAATTTCCCGCGGTCGTTTTACATTTTTATCGATCCCCTCCAACAGCCGTCGCCAGCCTTTCAGTTTCCCGAATCGGAATCAAACGTCGATACTCCAGAGTGGCTTTCGCTAACACTCGGACGTTTTATTAAAGAGAATAACATTTTTCACATCGGACCAAACTGTCGGACAATTTTTGCGAAATTCGATGAACTGGTTCGCTAAACAATGTGCGAAAACACGATGTTGGAAAAGCTGCAGTTGGTCCGTGGGAAAGATATTAAAAGCTGCTCAAACATTTGTCAAGCGTACATCCCGCGCATTTGTATCAGTCACGTGAATTTTTAAAATGTGTTCAATTTGTAATGACAAACCCAAAGATTCTTCAATTCGATTGCATCGATCGCGTCAATTGCACTTTTTCACGAGGCTTGTTTGTCAGATAAAAAATTGTAGCGAATATGCCTCGGAAATGCGAGCAACTACTGTTTTCGTATTTAATATGTGTTGTTTCCGAAATATTTAAAATAAATGAATACTCGGTATGAGGCAAAAGTGATCGAGATAAAATGATAAATTATGTATTAAATTATATATATATTTAATAAAAATCGTTCTTTTGATAGCGATATTAAATATTGAGTTTGGATAAGTATAATCGGAAGAAAAGCTACTCTATGGAGCAGTATAGCATACAATCGCTCTGCTATTTTTATTTCCGATCATCGACTCTCATAAAACAGAAACAACGATCATTCCCAAGCGATAGAAGTCCGTAAATAAAATACGGAGCCCCTATCCCTCGAATCTCCGAGTCGCCTTATAATTTCGTCCGGCAGCTTGCGTCCGAAACGACGAGGAACGTCCTTATCCCCGTTCCACGGAGGAACAGAGGCGACGTCCCCTTTCTTTCAATAAAACAGCAACGTCGGAAGCGTCCGACGATATTTCATCGAGGCCGGCACGTCCGCTTTGAGCCGGCAGAAAACACGTCTTCCTCTGTAACGAAACCACTCGGCGAAACCCATCCGCGGCGAATAAAACTGGCGGCGACGACGGTAGAGGGAGGGTCAAAGAGTCTTCCAAATGATTACACAACCATTAGAAACTTCTGTCCGGGAAAGGCAGCCGAGTAACGAAATAAAGGCGCGTCCGACCGCCCCCCGCGCCGAACGGCGGGACGGTTTCCAAGAAACCGTTGCGGAAAAAGAGCGGTCCGTCGCGCGTGTCCCCGCGAAACTCGGGACAAAGGGGGGACAGAGCACGAACAAAGGAACGGGAGCAAGAAAAACCGAATATGAAGCCGCCTCGCCGGCCGCCATTTGAATAAAGTTCGAAGAAATGGCGACGCGACGCGCCGAGCCGGCCTCGGGCTCCCGCGTTCGGGGGCAGTTTATTCAAATTGAATGTGACAGCGGCAGAATGTCTGGAGCCGTTGCGTGCCCGCGGCTTGTTAACTTTCCGTTTTTTACCAACGACTTTCAATCGCGGATTCTTCTTCGCCGGATACGTCCCGAGAATCATCTTCCTGCGCGGATCATCCGCGATTCTTCGTCGGCTGGAGGAGCTGACCTCTGCGAGGCGACGCGAGTTTTCATTGGATCGAGGACTCCAGTTTCATGGAATTATGTCCGTCGTGTTTTATACAGGGTTTAGGTGAATCCGGAGAGTAGAATGGCGCCACGACGGACGCCATTTTGGTGAACGGTGCAGTCTTCCAATTTTGGTGAATTTTGTTTTATTAATTTGATTTAATTCTGGCCTATTCCTGCGATCCTATTTGGAGTATTTCGTAGAACGATGTGATTGGTTATTTAGGAAGTATAATTGCAGTGATAATGTAAAATTTGTTGCAATTATTTGGTCACACATCATATGTTCAAGACGAATGTACGCATATAGTGGTTCGCGATAGGGCTCGAACAATTTTTAATGACTAGTTTACTAGACAATGTTTATAAAGTTTTGTTAAAAATTTGCAATTAGTTGGAAATATAAATAGAATAAAAGAACCTTATGGTTTTGAAATTGTAATTCGAATTTGGTACTGAGCGATACATAAGGAGATCGTACAGTATCATTTGGCTATTGTGGAATCATGGAGATGTATAATTTTGTAAATAGTATAACATTTACCCATCATTTTAAATAGTACCATACTCATTCACAATTTTAAACAGGATCATACCTGAGAAAATAATTTTCTAAATAAAGTTAATGCTAACGTTAATACTAATATTTGATTAAATAGATAAATCTATTGTCGCAACTAAACTGCGAATTGTTATGCAAAATTGAGGTACACATTTTGGAACACTATTTTCTCGTACTCGAATATTGTTTTTAACAATTACACAACAGCGTTTGTCCAAGTGAATTTGTAAAGAACGACGTTCAAATTCAATGAGCTATCCATTTTTTATTGTATTATTTGCGCTGTTGTTTCAAGAAGGGGTAACAACTGCGCGGTGTTTCATAATAGGTGCATTTATATCGCGCGTATATACGAATCTTAATAGACTATAGGAAGGCAACTGGGATATGAACGACGGAGGAAGCTCGTCGTTATTCATCTCAAGTTGAATATGAAATATCATTTGGTACAAATAGCGAACTGCAAGCATAAGTAATCATAAGTTGACACAGCGAAACTCCGGATCCCCTGCAAGCAGTAATTCGACCTCATATTTCTCAATCTTCTTATTTCACTTTGTTGGAAGTTCGCGCGCGAAACTTTCCCGGCGCGAGGCAATACGAGCGAACGAAGACAGATAAATAGATCATTTATCAGGCTGTCGAGATTGAGCGTTCGAGAACGCGATAACGAAATACAGATGAGCACGGGAAGTTCGCGAAACAAATTAGAAATAACAAAGTTCTTTCAATAATTCCGAACTCGACGCTGTATGCATCATTTCACGGCGATAATGAATATCTGCATCCTCGATTAGCTCCTCGACAATGCTGTCTTCGCCGATAACTAATAATTTCCCGGGATTTACAGTTAATTGCTGCGAATATTTATAACGCTACGAAATGCTTTTTACAGCGAGGCATGCTTCATACTTTCGAGCAATAATTAATATTGGAAAAATCACGAATTCGCGCGCACGTGGAAAACAGCCTGAACAATGATAAATCACTGAAAATAATTGGGGCCGTGCAATTCAATAAATTATTTCATGTAATAATTCCGTACAATAATAAATTATTCCACGGGAAAGCAAGAGCCCCGTTCAGTTAAGAAGAGTTATATCGGGATTTTTCTAATGAGCAGTTCCTTCGTGATAAAATATTTATATTTATATTGCAAAGATAAATCGAAAATGTTTATTAACGATGGTATAACAAAACTGATAAAAGGGTAAAAATCATCGTTTTTATTAAAGTTCGTGAAGCAGAGATAATGCCGAGTAGTCGAAGAACACTGCGCGAAGCAAATATCGAAATATTATGTTATGGTTTAAGGATGAAAACGCGGAAGAACGCTGATGCCACTGAGAACAGTATATTCAGGCAACCATAGAATGTTCCGGGAATATATAACTATCCAGCATCCAGCGTGCTTGATATTCAAAACCATCCCTGATGGCAAGTACACGCGTAAATTTTTCCATCCCCTTTCAGACATTTACGGTTCTTTCCAAGGAAACTCTTGGCAAGTTCTCTGTAGATCACCCTTGCGTTAATAGTATTTTGCTAAAACCTGCGAAAACAATTCAACAAATACAAATACAATCTCCATACTTAAAATCATTGTTGAAAAATCCTTGAGGACAGTTTTGGCCATCTTGATCGGCAAGGTCCATTCTATCGTGATCGATTTAAACGTGTCCACGGTTTTCAGTGAAAATTCCCTCAACGGGGAATTCTATTTCAAATAAATTGAAATCCATATATTTCAGAAAAAGAAGGTTCTGCTTTATTTTCTCGACACGGCAACTTGATAGGTTATACTTGTCCGCACGGTATCCATGATATTTTATGCGTCTCCTCGTTTCCAGTGAGAGTAATAAGAATAAATCTCGCCACCCCTTAGCGGTCTACCGCACCTTCAGGTGTGTGTGTACCCCTATTTTTTATACGAACGGCAAGGTATATCTACCGGTGTTAGCGTTCGCAGCATAATAAATTCTCTTCGAGGTGTATACGTCGAATATAAAACGTCCAAACATCTGTTTTTAATTTCAACGTAGAAAATATGATACTGTAAATGCCGCAGATAACATTCGTACAATTTAATTTGTCTATTTAATGCTTATTAAACATAATTCAGTGGGCACAGTAATTTAAGTAGAACTAAATAATTACTATCACAAGAATTATTACAGAAAAATTATTACAGAAAAATCGACTGAAATTTTTACAGTAAAAATGTAGTAACTAGTGCAAAAATTGTAAATAAAATTTCTACGCAACGACTTAATAAATTCATTATAGAGTATCAGACATTTCGTGAATAATTCTCGAAGCTCGTAACGCCCTAAGTAGAACAAGCCAGTTATGGTCGGACACTAAAAAACCGACCGAATTTTCACGGGAACTAATCTTAAAACAGTGAAATTTCGCGTGGCAGTTCCCCTCCTATTTTGCACGCGGAAACGCGTCCTATCCAACTGCAGCCAGCTGACCCGCCGCATTCTACGCGAAAATACCATTTATTTCTCTCATTATCCAGCAGAAATGGAGGATGTGAAATATGGATTACACCCGCGAAAGACAAACTATGGGACCCGCCGCGCCGGTGAAATTCATGGAAACATGTCTGTCCCCGTTTTTGCGGCAATTTTTTCCGAAAGTTCCGCGGCTGGTAATAACGTAACGCGCCGCGACGGCGTTCGTTCGATAATAATTTTTCCGAGTTCGGGACGAGCAAGTAACCAAGAAACGCTGAAGTTATGCAAAGAGAGAGCGAATGAGAGAGAAAGATAGAGAGAGAGAGAGAGAGAGAGAGAGAGAGAGAGAGAGAGAGAGAGAGACCGGGGCTTCTCTTGTTGCTCATAAAACTCCCAGTTTCGTGTTATTAGTGAAGTTCGTGCTCTTGAATATTTTACGTGTCCGCAAAAAATGCTTTCGTCTGTTCGTAACCAAACCCCGGGCTCTGGAACCGAGAATATGTGGTCCCCGGACACCGTGAAATATAACGTGGCCTGGAAAGTTACTTTCCCGCGGATATTTCACGAGTGTTAAGTGAATAACTCCATCCCCGGGGAGGTCCGCGATTCGTTCATTCATTTCGTTTCGATTCCGCCGGACGGAGATCCGCACGCGCTTGTTTAACTTCGATTAATGGAAACATTCGTTGCCGATACCGCGATGATTAAACGAAAATAGAAATTCATTTCCGTCGGGCGCGAATCGAGAATTATAATCGGGCGCGTCGCCTCGCCGGTTATCCTAATTCGCAGTTCGCAGCTAATGGTAGATTTTGCCGAGCTCTCTCCGGAGCTATTGCAAAGATTCTTTCATTCTGCTAGCTGTAAAATCAACTTTCTATTAGGCATATTAGTTCTATTATTTGTTAGTGTTCCGAGTGGTAATAAGCAACTGAATTTTTTAGTGATTCTTACTTTCGAATTATTATCGAGACATATTAATATTTACATACCCCTGCTCTATTTTTAATAATTTATTTTTAGAACTATTCAACATGCGATCAACATACAGAACATAATTATAGTATAACCATTCGCACAAACGTTAATTGCATTAACAATTATTCGCGCATGTGTACAATGCGACAATTCCTTTTCCCTTGTCCATTATCTTCTACTCCGTTCGGATGAACAATAAAGTTGCGTCACTTCTCGCCGAGACAGTGCCCCACGAACTTCGCATTTCGTTCAGCCGGTAGGACTACAATTTTCCGAAAGCCCAAACAATTTTTTCCTGCGTTTCCTACAGGGAGTGGTTTCGAACGAAATTCCGGCGCGCGCGGTATTGCCAAATAAGAAGCGAGATTTCGCGGAACCGGCAAAAAGGTTGCAGAAAAGTTTCCCGAAATTTCCACCTGAGAATTCAACGCCGGTATCCGCAGGGTCGCGAATAAAAAGCCAGATGGAATTTATGCCGAACGGAAACAGTTATCTAGAAAGCCTCACCGCGAAACCGCAACCGCGCTCGTAAATCGCGAGCCCTGTGTCGCAGGTTATTAGACCGAAAGTTCCCGAGTTAATCACAACTCCTACGTGCCGCGACGCACTTTCGAAAAGAGTTCCCCCGAGTGGCAGCAACTAATAACGAGGAACGACGTAGACGTATCCCTCTCCCCCGCAACCCCCATCCGCAACAACTTAAACAACTTGTCTCGTCGTGTTACTTTGTAAATCTCTTTGTTCTCGCCGGGACGCTCTCGACGCGAGCTCCAATAATGAATCCCAAAACGAATTTTATCGCCTTTCTTCTCTCCCTTCTAGACCGCCTCGATGTTTCCATTAACCTTCGCGAAGATGGGCGAGAGCCTCTCAAAGCTTACCGGTTCAAATAATTAAGCGAACTTTCGACTCTCGTCTAATCAGATTTTCTTTGCTCTTCGAGTCACCTTAAGTAGTGATTTTCTAATTTATTCGTAGAGTGATCCACTAGTTTCTGCAGATTTTTTATTTAGCTGCTGGGCATTTTTTTACTTTCGAAAATATTCTATACTGCTCTAGCTTCTATTTTATTGTTAATTTTGATATTTATTATTTATGTACTACGTATTAGATTAAATAACTCTCTTGTACGATAACTTTGTCCTATTAAGTTTTACAAGGTGGTGGATGGGTCAATTTTGATCCGGAGTATTTAAATCGATCACTTAATTAGTCAATTTTCGGTAATTGAATGAGCCAATTATTGTGAAAGTGACCTAAGTCCGTTTATCACTTTTTGTTGTTGACTGTAGTAACGTGCGTATTATTCACTTAATAATTGCTATTATTTTAATAGCATAAATATATACAAACAACGCCTCCTCCCTTGCTGCTCGACAGCAATTGCGCCATCTTTTCAGCAACGGACAGTACACTTGTGAAAATGGTTCGTCTCACATAGATGTTAAATTTTCGCAACTCTAAGAAACGGGACTTACGCCACTCGCCGACTAAAAGTCTCCACCCCGAATTAGATCAATTTTCCGTGCTCGCAGAAAGCGCGACAGGAGAACTCCGACCTGCGCACTCCACCCGTCTTGCATATAAGCGATTCGAGTTCGCTTCGCGTGCCGAATTACGTCACGGTCCGTCCGAGAGCGATTTTAATGCGGTTCAATGAATTCAATGTGCCCTGGCACGCGGTTATACGGGGAGGAATTCCGTTCGGAAGGGGCCGAAAAAAAATGGCGGACAGAAGAAAATAAGAGACTGGAGCGCGGGTGACGGTTTAACCCGAGAACATCAACAATTCGAGGAATACCGTTTCCTCGGGGACTTTTATTTTCGATTCCCGTTTCCCTGCTCGTTCGCGACGGCTCGGGCGACGAGCAGCAGACGAGGACGACGTCCGACCGGGGAACACTGTCGTCCCGGATTCTTTTTCCGGCGTATCATCTTTCCGCGCGGCGGAGACGCATCGAAAAAAGATGTCGCTGGACGATCACGACCGCCCGCCGGACGTGGAAAATGGAACGCGTTCCGCTACGAAGGAGGCATCCGCCGGGATCCTTTTTACCATCGCGTGGAAGTCCTGTCAGATGGGTCTTGCGCGTGGCTTGTCGGGCAGAACTGATCGAGCAGGATGTCGATAAATCAAAACTCCCGACACACCGGCACGGGGAAAAAAGAATCGCAGCCGCGTGCGCGGCCTCGCCGGACTTCCACTTATAAATCCTATCTGAGGAATATTTTTTCCTCAACGGCCCCGTGGGAAGCGACAGCCCCCATTCACTGACCCCTAACCGGGCGCCGTGTTCTGCTGCTCGTAATTAATAATTATGTCGCTCTCCCACGTCACGCGTTGAACCGCTTGTCTCTTTAATAACAAGCTGCAACAAATTTAAACCGTCATTTTCATAGAAAATCGAATAATCAGGTTGAATCGTTAATAAATAGAACTTTCACGAATTGCTCGTGTAGGTTCTGTGATCATGCAGTAACAAGATTACCATAATTCTTCAATATATCTATTTCGAAATTAGGTACTCGTCTGAAGAAGACGACCAGGGGCTATCTCCAAAGAAATCTTGTGATTCACGGCTCCTTTAGATGCTAAATTCTGTATCCAAAACTGAAGAAAATAAGAGAATGAAGATAGTTAATATCTCTTATTCGTTAAATATAAAGCTCGTTATGCTATTTGGTAAATCCCAGGACCATTATTTGCCTGGGAGACAACGAAACTCGGACTTTTTCGAGCCGGTATATGATCGCATATCCGCGATTTATACAGTAATAACTAAACGTAATCGTGGCGTCAATAATCAAACTAATGGATGAAAGCGCAAGCATTCCGCGGTGCTTAATTCGTCGAAAACGTGGGAAAGCAATCGAGGGATGCTAAAATCCGGTGAAATAAAATCGACGCGGCGTAGATGTCAGCGAAATTTCGGTCAGGCGGATCGAATAATAGACCGGCGATATGAGATTTCTATGCTAAATAGCGTCTCCGGGGCGCTCTTATCGATCACCTGGGGCAGTTTTTCTCGGTTTCCAGTGGTCGCAGCTTTATGAAAACGAGCAGACACCAGAAAAACCGAGGCTCTCGCGCGGCGCTCCGCCTTTTTGGCTGTTTGTCAAGGGTCCTTTCGACGGTCGCCGCGGTAAAAAGTCATCGTTTAATATGTACGTCTTTATTAATCATAGGTGAGTAATGGCCGGCGGGGAAGAACGAGTCGAAATACGTCTCTGACACCGGGTTACAATGACGCAAAGCTTTCCTGCGAGCCTTCCACGGTCCGCCTTGGAAACTAATAAAATGTTATTAAAGAGCGCGGACCTTAATATTCGGCCGCGGCCGCGTTAATTCGTCGTTCACCGAGCCGCTGATTTATCGTCGAGCGATTAGAATATTGGATTAGCGCGTTATGGCGACGAGGAGGCTGTAATAAACGCGAGGCGACTGCAAAGGAATCCTGATAGCGTAATCCGCGGTTAATTAAGACGAATAAAGTATGAGCACCGTCGGACTCTGTTATTAGCTGGGAATTAATCACGATAGATTCGGCGTTATTGCGACACCTTTGATTCCTTCCGTTAATTAAATTTCTTTCATTAACGTGATAATAAACTTGGAAGAATTCTCATGTATCATTAATTTAATAATACTTATTTACGCGCGGTTGCTGCGTGTGTATTTAGACAT
>CM052154.1:6894136-6905557 GCA_028455555.1 Augochlorella aurata | reverse complement strand
AGGTAGGTCGTAAAATCGATCAGGCATGAAAGTAACGTGTTTGCGAATCAACAGATTCGCGGAGGCAGCGAGACGCTGAAACCTTGGACAGAACTGTGTCAAAAACTGCATAACATCGTATCCAGTCAGAAAATGAATGTCTACAATAATATATCAAGTTGAGAAAATTTTATTAAGATTTGTGAGATTGGAGAAGATTTTTTATATTAATTAAATATCATTTACGTTACAGATTCATTTAGATCGCCATAGCGATCGTCTACTTTTTAATAAACGACCGACGAAAATGGGAATTTGCATAAAAGTTCTATAAAATAGAATAATCCTCGTAAAATTCAAGTAACATCGATGCCAAAGCAACGAGGAACCTCGATTCCACGGTTCCGCTTCCCTTGAAGAAACTGCTCCGATTTTGCGAGACTTTTATGGATGGAGATTAGTCAGTTAAGTGCATCATCAATCGACGTCGCAGCTTGACGATTTCGTTTACGAGCTGCTATTATCAACCTCAACAGACTGCTATTATCAGTCTCAACAGACGATCGTATGTTCAACTTGTACAAATATGTGTTTAGCAGTCTTGTGTACCGAAATTGGAGAGTAGAAATACGACGGTATAATTCTCGTCTGGCTTAATTATTCGCCGTTTATTTTAGTGTAAAATAATTATGCCGACAAGGGACATTATCTAACTAGTACGCGACGATTGTAATTAAATGCTTTATGGTCGCCTCCTTTGATGTTTACGGGACGAAAATAGCTCTCGAAGTTGCTGGTTGAAATACCAGTTTCATGACGTATTAAACGGCAACGTGGTTAGAAAATATGTTAATCTCGAAACTTAATCTTGTACTAGATTTTAGTGAGAGATGCAATAATTTCCAAACCATTTTTTAGTTGTACTTGACACTCTTTATTTTCTACTAAAAATTTATTACAGATTACTAGACTGATTCTAATTTTCATATACCGTATTGCAAAAATTATAATTACAATTAAAGAGAGATATTCGTTAATTAAAATGTTATTCATTATAGAAAGAAATAAAATGCAATTACATCTCGTTAATTCATATGCTTTGCAATTTAATAATCTAACCACAGTTTAGGATACTATTCACAAATAAGCTATTATTAAAGAGTAATGATTATTTAATAGTAGAAAATATTTCCAAGCACATCAAGCCACATATAAATAAATTACTATAAGAAGAAGATTCTGGACCCAATAAATTGTTGAATAATGTTTCTGCTTGCTCTATAGAAAAGTAAGCTACCGTTCCACTTCCAAAATGACTACTTATGGTCACAGCAACCACAGTTGCCGCTAACAACTTTCTTCACTTTCAATTCGCTCCCATACTGTTTCGTTCGTTTATGAAATTTATTTTCTCGTAGTTCAGCAAACTCGTGCGTCAAGGACGAGCAAAAGCCGACGGGTCCCAACGTACGATCCCATTGTTTGCCGACCCTGTAAAGTTCCAAAGAACTGTTCGACTACTAATTGCCAGAAATTATATATATTCCCGACTCTGATATCTCCGTACCCGCGTCTCGTTACGCTTCAACAACCATAGCTGCGAAGATTCTTCCGCGAAGTTTCAACTTTGAAACGAGGTTGTTGCCTTAAATAATTAGCTGAATAAAGAGAGCAGCTCCCGGAATTTAGTCGGATCCCCGGGATTCTAAACTGTCGGTCATTCGTTCCGGGAGCCGACCGAAGCGCAACGCTTCGACACTTCTTTTTCGTTCCTCAAACAACATGGTCGACCCGCGTCGAAGTATGCACGCACACACGTACAACCCGCAGCTCCTTTCTTGTCTCTCACTGGTAGAGACACCGGTTGTTTGACTTGCTGGCAGAGCATCTGTACACCGTATATCAGAAAGTGTTTAATCAGGGCTGTACATCGCTTCCGTGGTCGCGAGTGCTCCACGACTGGCAAATTGTCGAACCGCTCGGGAAGCATACGGAAACAGCAACTTGTTGCGCGTTGTTTATTTGAAATTTTTGATGGCCACCATCGGCCGCAGAATTTTCTTCGGCGAACAGTCTGGCGAACCATTTTCACAATTATACCACTGACGATGCTTAAAACTAGACTGCGGATTTGATGCGTTCATGGTAAAAATCTTTAGCTGGAGAATGAAATTTTGAAGATGTAAAAGGTTCTGTTTTTTATAATCGTCCAGGAGAATTTTTAGTTACTTATAATATACTAAAAATAGTAATAATAATAATATTATATTAAAAATTGCAGTCTACTTATAAGAATTCTCAGCTCTATTCAGCAATTTCCCGAAATACATTTTTACTTCTTGCAGCGTATTAGTCTTTCTATTGTAACATTATAATATTAATATTCAATTGTGATAAAAAATTAATATAATAATATTAATAGTAATAATATTATGATAAAAATCGCTAAAAGTCTGCGTGTAGTTAAATGAAATGAAATAGTTTCTAGTGCTGCGTGAACGTGAAACGCGCGACACGCACGGTTCAATTATAATTACGGAACGCAGTAGACAGAAAAAAGTGGTCTCGTCGACGGTTCGGCAGTATCGCGGGAAGTTCGGGCTGTTTATTACCCGCAGAAAGAAGGGAAAACGATGACTCTTGTGGCCGGCCAGCCGCTGGTATCGACCGCTCGAAACTCTTGAGCAGGGTTTGAAGGCGTCCTCGAGAGGGTGGTCTTTGGTTTATTAAGGCCGTCTTGAATCCCGAAGAGGTCGAACCTCGCTTATTGCCACCGCCTCGGCTGAATGTGTGAAACCGCAACGCCGCCGAGCCCAACGCCTTAATTGAAACATTGTCCGAGCCTCGCGGCCGAGGATTCCGTGTGCCGGCAGCCGGCCGGTGGATGTTTATCGATTTTATCGAGTGGTTCTTGCGGTATTAACAACTCGATATCTTGCCAGTGCTTTGCCCCGTCGAAGATAACACTCCTTTTAAAGCGATATTCGATTTCACTTTCCTTCGATGCCACTTCACCGTTCTCGAACGAGCACGATTCACGGTCGAGAGTAAATTCGTCAAAATATTAATATTCTTCTTCCTCCGAAGTTCGCGAAGAATTATTTATCGCGCGAACTCGCGAACTCGCAAGCCGAAACGGAAGACAAGTTTTGATTCGCCAGCGGCGATTAATGAATTGGTGAACGGAGGATTAAACTCCGCGGACAACGAAATTACCGGCGCGTTATATCAGGCCGCGGCTCTGCTCCCGATATCACGGCGACCCGAAAACGGCGATTCTAATTACCTCAATTAATCCCGGCCGCCGGAGTCTCGAGTCGAATTGTGCCAGACGGAGGAATTGTTTTTTCCAAGTGCGCTGTAAAGCGTCATTAAATCGTCGCCGGCTGCGCAAGCCCGTGTCCAGCGTCACGGGACCATGAGCGACGAAACGAAAAAGCACACCGGCAGGGAATTTCTGCGCTTCGCGCGGCGAAATGAGTGGCGAGAAACTCGTCAGCTGGAGAGAAAGAAACAGAGAGGAAGAGAGAGAAAATGAGAGAAAGAGAGAGAGAGAAATAGAAGAGCGAGAGAGAGAGTGTTTAGTGCCCGGAGCGGCGAACGAAAAGAAAAGGCGTCTCGTTAAGGTGACTGTTTCAACCCTTGAAAAATTCTGCCGACGGAAGTAGTCTGTCGAGGGAGACAGAAAAAACGGGGGAGAGAGAAAACGGGAGAATGAGAGAAACGGAAGCGTGGACGTTGACGAGAGAAACACGCTCGGTTCGACGTGCTCGGTCTCGCGAAACGACCGGCGTGTTTTATTTTAAAGCGAACCGCGTTAGCGTTCTGCCTCGTTAATTGCCGCCAAATGTTTTCGACAAACAGAAACCTGTGCGCGATGCGTGTTATTTGGAATCTGGAGTGCTGCGAGAACCGTGAATAAAGGACGCTTCTTGAGGCGCTGTTTCTTTTGACTTTTTCGTCCTCCGGCGTTTCTCGCTGCCTTCAGACGCGTAGGCGTTTAGACATTTGACGTTTTCGAGGCATTCGATATAAAGTAGGCAACAAGAGATCATCGTTATTCTGTGATTTATATATTTGTTTTTACAGGCATGTTGAAAGAACTGGAAACATTGTTATTCGGTTCCCAGTTGATCATTTTTATTAATTTCGATATTAATACGTAGGAAAATTCAATTATATTCGTTATCATAATTTTTAAAAGATTCAGGTTATTATAAAGATAATATATAATGTAGTATAATAATATAAACATTCATGTTAACGCATGTGTGACAACAGATAATCGTGAAATATTAATTATAAAATGGAATTATAAAATATTAATTATAAATGCATTCCTTTCTTTCAAAAATTGTTTCAGAAATACAAAATAAATTGTTTCAGCAATACAAGATAAATTGTTCCAGCAATACAAGATAAATTGTTCTAACAACGTAAAATAAATTGTTCTATCAACACGAAATAAATTATTCTAGCGATACTAAACGGATTGTTCTAGCAATACTAACCGGATTGTCCCAGCGATGGAAGAATTAGTTTTCCAATTTAGCCTATCGTTATCACGGGACTTCGGTGGGCTCGATAAAGAAAAAAGTCTCCGCCGAAGAAACTCCGGCAGCAACTAATTGCGCGAACGTTAGAAATTTCCATGCCGAGCATTATCATTCGCGAGCTCGTAAAAGTTAACATGCTTCTCGGGGAAGCGGGGTTAATGTACCAAGAAACGGGCGTGCTGGATAAAACAGCGAGAAACCACGTTGAAAATCATGAGCTGGCGAAAGCGTGGAACGCGAAAAAATTTGTAATGGCTTCCCCAAGATAAACCGAATGAGACGAAAAGCTGCGCAACATCCTTTTCTTGCAGTAGCTTCGATACCATTTCCTTTTCTTGTGTACCGGCCCGTTTCTTCAACGGGATGTCAGCGAGTGCGATGCATGGACTCCTTAAACGACGTGTTTCGAAAATGTTTACTCTTCCCTCTATAGATATTTACCACAAACTAGCTGGAATATATAAACAACATTTTGAAACATTTTATACTACTTAATTCTAATGCTTGCAATTCCTTTCGCTATATAATACTAATTGAGATTTTAACAAAATTATGAAATTTATATTATCAATTTTATTATTTTATTATTATCAACTATCAACTTTATTATTATCATTTTTTCATTTCTATTAGAAATATAATTTTTATTATCAGAAATTTAACCTTTAGTTTATATAAGGATTTAAAATGATGATATTCTTTCTCCTTTAGATGAACGATGAAAAAGTATAATAATACTGAGGGGGATGCAAGAAATAGAATACAGGAATTAATCTGAATTGTTAGTGAGTTATAAACGATTATAAAACAATTCTTAAGTAATGGATCATAATTGAATAATTATTTAGTATTATAAAATAGGGTGAAGCGAACTGTTTCAATCACGACTTAAAATGTAACTCCACTTTCTTCAACAAATTGCTTAGATTTATCGAGCAGGGAAGCACTAAAGCGAAAGGTTCCCAGGAATGGAGACCATGATTAAATTCATACAACTACGAACGCCGTCGTGTTCTCGACCGACCGTTCCAAGGACTGGCCTCTAGTTGAGTTGCAAGCGCGGTCCCTAACCCAGAGCTGACGGTATGTATAAAGCTATTGTTATTCAAGAAAGTCGAGTTAGTATGGCAAGTGACCCGTGGCCAACATTGTTTACGATGGGTCTTCGTGAAACTGTTCGACTTCACGTTTCGCTAAGTCCACAATGACGTTCGAGACTCCCAAGTACTATACTAAACAAAGTTCGTTGCAGCTTCTTGTATAATCGAGTTTTTGGGAAACCTATCAAATCGCATCAGCTTGGTAAACAATTTCGCGTGAAAATTTCAGATCAGCTTGGTTCTTACACTTAAAGTGCCATAACTAGTCTTTTGCATTTTTATGCAAAATATAAATTTGTTATAGTAAAAGCAAGATGTAGGAGTCAAATTTTTCTTTTTAATAATTTTAAAGCGTTGAAATTAATACTCCAGCAATTACGTAATTGAATTACATTGTACTTTAGTCACATTGCAGTTCAACTACATCATAATTGAATTACATAATTAAAATCTTCCAGTTAATTCCATTGCTAATTATTTTAATCGCGACTGTAGTCGAAATGCCATGTAATTGTAATTAGACTTTGTACTCTAATTGCATGACGACCTGAATTACGAATTACAATGTTAATTGAATTGTTTCTTGATTATAATTCCTTCAGTAATCCAATTGCGATTCTGCAGAGCTCTGGGTGCAGTTTACGAGCCGGCGAATAATGCAGCGCTCTCTCCACAGCACGTGTGAATGCATAAAAAAACACTGCGATATTGAATCTCATATCCAGGAGCGTATTCGTTTTCGATCAGCGCGTAGGTGGCGTTCGGTCTTAAAATCGTAATAGAAAAGGCCGGCCGATAAACTGCAAAGCAAAGATCGACGTAAACAGTTCCCAAGCAAACGACCAGCGTTCGAAAGTGTTAAAAGAACGAAAGTGCTGGCGTGTCGGACTTCGATCTATCGCGAGGGTAGCGGCTCCCCATCCGTCCCAGGGTGTACACTACCGTACACTAAGCAACCGCCGGTTTTCCTGCATTCGTTCTTCAACGTTCCCCCACGGTAAGCACCGACGGTAATGCGCTTCTTGGTACATTAACCTCGACTTGCACACAGCCTCACTGGAACCGCCGCACACCCACACGTCACCACGTGAGAGCAAGCACAATAAACCTTTGTGTTTAACTCAACCCCTCTTCCTCCCTCTCGCCCCCCTCTCTCACTCTCTCTCTTTATCTGCCTCTCTCTCTCTCTTCCTCACATGTGCACATACACGCCCTTGTACTCGACACTCGTAGAATTCAAGTTGAACTGGCACGGAAACGAAACATCTTCCTCGTCGATGCACCTGTTAATTAAAACCATTACGCTCGTTACGCGAGTGTGAAATTCATTTCGAGGATCTGGGCTTTTCGAATGAGATCTCCATTCAATCGCGAGGATCCGGTACAAGGATCTTGTGTAATTTAAGGGGGACATTCGGGCGAAAATCAACTAGCAGTTATTTTCTAACGTTTTGAGAATATGCATTTTGATAGCGTTCTTTACGCTGATTAGAATTATGTGCGAATTATTTTGCTGAGAAATCTTGTCGGTCGCTGTTTTTAATTTTAAGGAAAATTCGACGAGGTTTAAATTTCGTGAAATGAATAGTTATAGATATATCTATAATAACAGCAATATTAAGGATTCCTACAGTGGGTTTAATATGTTAATAATATTTAGTTATCTGTTCGCAGAGGAATAATTTCAATAGATATTTCCAAGGAAAATGCTGTAGGGAAAATGTTTAAAAACGAAAATCTCAACACGAGAAACTGGATGTTCTGCTATGAAAGCTTTGAATCTTGCATGCAACAAAGGTTCGTGTTTGATAAAAAGCCGGCCGGTTTTCGTTCAGCGAATAATCGATACGGTAAAAAAAGATTAAACACGAAGAAAAGTTGCAACACGGAAAAAGCTCTGAAGATACATGAACCCGGTAAACACGTTTGATGTTTCTTTGAAGCGTCGAGATTTAATTAACCTTCGTTGCCATAACACGGTGTTAAAAGGGTTTCTTTGTGTCGCGAAAAATTCGCAAATCGTCCGCGCTGTCTCCGGAAACCTAACAAAATGGTGGATCCAGTCGCGACTCGAATTCATAGAACGTGTTAATTACACAGAGCATTAGCATACTTCATTACCTACAATTTGCCAAGAGCAAATCTACCCGGCGGAATGAATTATAAAGAAGCAATAAAGCGGGTCTCAGCATTGCTTCGCTGAATTTTTCAGCGATGCCCGATGAATGTTTAATCGTAAACCGAGATGGCTTTTAATGGGCGTACATTGTTAATTCCCCCGGATCTTTGTTAAACCAAATTTCGATTTCGCTCCTCGAACGGTATTATTGACTCGCGGCGCCGCTAATTCGATCGGCCATCTGACACCGTTCAATTCGCCGGCTAACTTGGCGACTAACTTTTAAGTGATACAGATTCGAAGTTGGACGACTGTGATATCAGGGTACCTGACTAGAACCGGAAGCTGATTGTCTGTGAACGAAACGGAACAGTCGGTTAAGTGGTCCGACAGTGTCCGAGAACGCTTCGTCGACCATGGTGGACGTCCATGGTTCGCTGGAAATGCTTAGTCAGTCGACACGAGAAATTATAGGTTGGTAACAGGACCGCAGGAATCGCATGTTACCTCGGTGAAAGCAAATATCTGTCCACGGGCATTGTTAAACATTCGATCCAGCGAGAATGTTCGGGGAAATCGACCAGTCGACGGATTCGTTAAAAACAGCCAGCGACGGTGCACGCATAATTTCCTCCGAATATGATATTCGTCCCATTCAATTGTTATTAAAACGTTTGAAGTCGAGCCGGACTATATTATTTGTTTAAGCACCCGCGGTCAAAATGTCCCATATTTTTGATCGAAAAAGTGATATTGTTACGAGGAGAATGAAATTAACAATTAATTTGACCTACTCGGAAGTGAGATATCGAGTTCCAATAAAGGAAATTATGTTTTAGGATGTTCAAATTGTATTGCCACATTTTCTGGTCTCAATAGTGCTGCTGGTTTGAGAACTGAATTGAGTCTGAGTGACAGATTATGGCACACGCGTTTTGCATAGAAAGTATAACAGCAGAGAGTTACTGATTGCATTGGACTTCAATATTAATTAGCAGACTGTGAATTTTTATCAAAAATAATATTGTCTGTATTATAATCGTAGACACTTCTTCCTTTTTTTAAATATTTTATTGAGTCATAGTATTTTTTAATCTTTTAAAATGCTTCTATTATTTCGTGCTTACTCCACTAATTTTTGTCTTAAATGTTTAACTGAAACAAAATATTTATTGTTGATTATTCTAAATTAAACAATTTTTATGAAATCGAATATTTAATAAAAAGTTTATTTCGCATAAAGATCCACTGTCTACTGATAAATCTATCTTTGCACTCTGAATAATCGTAAATTAAAATACTCTTAACCGGGGGTCGTATCAGACTACTTTGATTCCATTGGACCACACGGCCTTGATTTTTAGCCCTTAACGCGATAAATCCACCGAACTCCTCAAATTCGGGCATCGTGAGTCACGACGACGATAAATCTTCCTCAAAACTCCCCGTCCTGGATCATCCCTCTCCGCCGAAAACGTTCCTCTTTTATCCCCCCCTCGGTTCTATTTAACCGCAACGCAATTTCGCCTCCTTTATCATCGCGAAGACTCGCACGTCTGCAATTCCCCGTCCCCCGAAGTTCTCCGAAATGCACGCGGGGGTTGCTGTCGCGCAGAAAGATCGTCCCATGGATCCCGCGAGGGCACCCTGAAAACACGGAGAATAATCGCCGGCCTGGCTGCGAGACACAGACGCATTCGCTGTGTATACACACCGACGAGGAGAGACAGGTAAGGTCGTGGATGGGCAGAGGGGGTTGCATCCCCGACGACACTCTCGCTGGCTGTCCCTGCCACCCAACCCCCACCGGTACGAAACAATTACAACTATGCTCCAACAATTTATAATTCCGCGCTCTCTGCAGTCCTTCCGCTTCTCTTTCTGTTTCACCGGGGTGGACCGCGGGGTTGGGCCAGGGGGTAGCAGTTAAACGTTATTACTTCAGCCGTTGCAGATAATTCCCCTCGTTTGTTCGTCGACGCGAACAGTCTCGCGCCGCCACCGGGGTTCGTTGACGAATTCGCGCGCGGGAAACAGTCTCGGGGGTGGATATAATTCGCCGTTAATTCTGGTTACGAGATCTACGGGGCTGAATGACGGAATCGCGAAGGAACAGGTCGATATGGCCGCGTGGAATTCAACTATAGTGCGTAGGGTAAATTTACGTGGGCAGGTGTGTGCCAAATCTTTGTTAAAAATTGACTCGATTATAGTCCGACCAAATAAAAAAATACTCCCTTAGTCATCGTCATCGCCGCCTTTTAAGACAAAACTACCCCTTTTAAACTGTCTCAATCGACTTGAATTTTGTTTTTAGATTTTAGAAGAATCAATAGGCTAGATTATAAATGAACAAATTATAAAAATTGCAATCGCGTTGAATAATGTAATTATTTTCCTAGAAGAAATGTGAGAAATATTTTAATAACTCAATATTTATATTAATATTATATTGTACACGTGTTGATAACTTGCTACGTCCAAGATAAGTATAAAATGTCATCGGAAATCAAATATACAAGACAGAGTAGATGGTTGATGCGACTTTAAACGCAGAATAAAAAAAAAAAGACAGAGTAACAAGTATTATTTTGCTTTTCACCGTTGGACCCTCTAAGAATGATTTTTGCTAAAGGATCATCATGTAAACGAGACGGGAAAATATTGTCACTATGCTGCCTCAATTATTAAGTCCCCGTCTCCGTTCCGAACACGATGGTGCAACGAAGACACGGACATCGGTCTCCGGTTACCAAAGTGTTAAGGAAGGTGTATTCAGGAATCGTTGGCGGGTCGGGTAACCACAGGAAAGGTATTGGCTTAGGAACCATTTAATGGCTAGCGAAGGAAGCGCAGCCAGAAATTCGAAAAGTAGTAGAGGATTTAAAAGTATCAAATGTCGGGCTCGTTGGGAGATCGCTTCTGAAAATGTCGCTGAAACGAGGAAACTATCGGAAAAGCTAAACTTTAACCGAGACGTTATGTTACATCATGTTTGTCTTGTTTTTCGGTGAAATTCGGTTGGAAAATTTTCCTATTAATCACCTAAAATGTTGCAAAATAGAGTAGAATCTATGCAATAAGTCACTAGATGCATATTGAGGGATATTTAGAAATTATTATTAGACTGCGAATTTCGTACATTTTCGAGAAAATAGTATCACGTGCAAACCGATGATATCATTTAAGGAATTCAAAATTGTTGTTATGTCTAATTTAATTTAATTTTCTTTTTAATTTTCTTTTAATTTAATTTTTTATTATGTTTAATTTAAATTATTTAGAAAATAAATAGGTTTATGTGTGTACAGCTCATCTATCTTGCAATTTGTTAAAGTATTAATCTTTATTTAAAGGTATGATATAAATGATATCGATGGTGCTCTGTAATATGAATCACTATCTATTCGCTTTATATAACTTTATATTTTATCGATCTTACTCGCAGTTGCAATACAGGATTACTGCACGAGAGAGATTCTAGGTAATGCACATGATTATATAGAATCGCTGACGCGTCTATGTCTGTCACGTGTGTCAGCTTGCGTGTTTGTTCCATTCGGTCTCAGCTGTCACGATTGATGTACAGATAGCGGCGATGTCTTTTTCACGATTAATAGACACAACGTTTATTTTGCATAAAAATCCACCGTGCAATTATAGCTTA
>CM052154.1:6850546-6886403 GCA_028455555.1 Augochlorella aurata | reverse complement strand
TTTAATAAAACAATATTCCCAAGTTCCCGTATATAAACAGGTTCCGGCGAATATTAAGAAAGAGCTCGCCCCGAAGAATACGAATCGCCGTGGGGAATAAAGACGCGTCGGTTCCCGGCCGCGATCTCGGTGATCTATGAACTGTTCACGTGCGAACCCCTGCCGTGGGAGTTCGGTCGAAGACGGGGGGATCACATTGTTAGCTTTTCAACGGCGGTGAAAGTGCGGTTGATACACCGTCGGCCCGAGAACCGCAGAGAGAAAGAGCCCGGACCCGATACGTGACCGGCGAGCAAACTGCTTCGGCCGTCCGCTTTCGAAAATCGCGCGCTGCCCTTTCTCCCGCCTCTTTATCGGCCTCCTGCCCGCCCCTTGCCCTCTCCGGCACCCTACGAGGACGCGTTGAAAGCAACGTTCTGCCGTCCTCTTAATCACCGGGTTCGCCGCGCGCGATTTCTCTCGGCGATCTTTCGCCGGATCATCGCTGATTAAAGGCGACCGCCGCAGCACGACGCAGATTTTATGATACTTTATGGCGCCACGACTCGGCCGACATCTTTCTTTATAACGCCACTGCTCGTGCTAAGCGTGAAATGTACTTTTCGCGGCGAGCAGATTGCTGCGACGCGACGCAACGCGATGCAACGCGACGTCGCTCCGACGCTTCCTCTGGTTTACGCGATCCCGCGTCGACGGATCTAGCACGAATTCTTGCGGATTTCCCGCGAAAGTAGAATACCGTGTTTAATCATTAGGCCACTCTGTCTCCGGCTAAGTATACTAAATTAGCTCCTGCACACGGATCTCGCTGCACCGTTGCGGAATCGACGGGCGAGGGTAAGTACACCGTAGTGGTCAAACAAAGCACGTGAAATCTTTTTGCAATTACGGTGTAAAATGTATGGAAGGTCGCTGTAATATTTCTTAGACATGTTGTGTTTTTTAGGGAATATTAATTAGTGAGGAACGTTGCACGCAGGCTGCAAATTTTTATGCGAAATAAAAGGTATCTATAGTATTGTAGGAAATAGGGGTTGAGTAAAAACGTTTTCCTCTGTTAATAATTTTAATGTATTATTTAATAATTATTTAATAATTGCATCATTATTTAATAATTATTCTATCCTCACAGTTCACAGCATATCATTTATGTAAAAAATCATTTATTCTGAATCGTTTTCTATTTTAGTGCATTTTAGAATCATGAATTCAATGAAATAAAAACTAATACATTAAATTAAAAAATATGTTAAGGAGGAATACATTTTCTAATTTTTAGAAGAAACTACGAAACGTTTTCGATCAACATTTTCTTTAACTGTCTATCAACAGATCGTGGATTTTAATGAAAAATAAAAATTATTTGCACTCATTTATTTTCTTAATAATTTGAACGAGTTGATGATAGTGCAATAGTATTTTAAGTTCTTTACATCTTTTTATACATTTTATATGAACTATATTTCGTATTGCGTCAGGAAATATTAATAAAAACAAACACGGGGCGTTCGCCCAGTTAGAGAAACTATTTGTAAGTTTGCAGCGTTACGAGCATCGTCTGCCTAATTGGCATCCGAAGGTTCGACGTAGCGGACACTAATCGAGCGTTAAAGTTTTTATCAAATTGACATTCAAGTTGCGTGCTTACCGCTGAGGAGGAATAATCCACAAGCAACGAGTGTTCTATGGTCCGAATAACAATGTCCAATTAAAGCGGAGATTGTGGCGGCAAGGACCAGCGCGGCCGCAGCTACTTGAAACGGCGCGGAAATTCTGGAACAGATCAACGAAAATTAATTGTATTTGCCTAGCAAACTGTTATAAACCATTAAACAATTTCTACACGCTGGAGTAACGTATTGTGTGTGCAATTCGCGTCAAGGAATTCGACGGTATTCCTCAGAAACGCAGAAATTAGCTTATATGCTAAGAAAGTGTCGACGTGATTAATAAAAATAGTATTTATTCTTCACACTTAAAACAATTTTAAAGGAGAAACGTAACAATAGCAGCATTATTTTACTTATGTTATTAAATCAATGCTGAGCATTTCTTTTTTTATGAAGCATGCTTAAGGGAGGGTAATAAATCACCACAGACTTTTAAACACGTATTTTTGTAGCAACAATGGCAAGTTGAAGCATTGTTTAAGTTATAAATCGTGATTTTTATTGACAAAGTATTCTGTAGATATTCAATCATAATAAAAATCAGTGCTGCAAGCGATTTCGTTTGGAGCACAAGTGCGCGACATTACAGCGCGCTTCTCTAGATCCAATCGATTTTAATCTCGCGACGCGTAAAATGCTCGGTGAGTTTTTTTTAATCCAGATTTAGTCGCCGATTGCGAACAACTTCTGGGTGTAAATAGAACGGCGCGGAACGTGGATGGAAGCCGCGTGTAAAACGGAGAACGTCAATGGATCGACAGATGCTTTGGTAAATGTGTGATTTAAGTCGGGAACTGTTCGTGTCGCTGTTACCACAGCGACGCCTATTGTCAGCGCATTGACGTATTTCATATAGTTTACGCCGGGAAGTAAAAACGGATGCAGTTTTCGACCGGTTTCTGTAGCAGGGACAACTTTATGCGGGTATCAAAAAGCTGTCAGCCAATAATGCCATCGGCTACGAAGGATACGAGATAAAACAAAGTGCAGATATCTCTTTCCGCTTTCCAGCAACGCCCCTACTTGTGAAGAATCAAACGGAAGATATGCACGAGTTTAATATCACGTTCGTTCATTTATCGTCGTTGTTTGTCAAATGATAAACGTACATTTATATCATTCAATAAAATATAAAAGTATTAAAAATCTGCTCAAGAGAATTATAGCATAGACAAATTTTGGACGAAACTTGGTCAATTTCAACAGACGATAACTCCGCGAAAAATCATCGTAGAATAATGATTTTTCCCTTAAATGAAAGCATGAAACCTCTACTTTAAGTCAGCGTTTCTGGATTTTAAGTTAAATGCACCCTCACTACTGCAACTCTTTAAATGTAAAGCCATGCTTGTCATATTGAAAATCACTAAATTTGACGAAATGTGCGGACATTGTAAAATTTTATTTAGAGATGCCATTTAAAGCATTTTGAAGCTTCATCCTTCCTCTTTAATTTAAAAAAAAGGAAACTTAGCTGCGATTTTTTCTCGCAAAGTTACAGCACTTTAAAGTAGCCCTTGCAATTATACTTTATGTATCGTGAACGTTTGAGTAAAATGACATATTATAGCGAAGCATAGGGCATATTATAGGACCAATAAATATAATTCTGTACAATTTTTCTCACCCTCGCACCAAGATTTATTATAGAAAATATTCGGCCATCATCTCTCCTCTACGTAATACTTCAAAAACTCAATAAAACACGCATCATCGATTGGATGTCGATCGATAACCTGATAAATTGGATACCGAGATATAAGCCGAATACCATCATTAGGGAACATCCCGCGCTCTCGAATGCTTGGAAGTAGCATGACCCAATTGTAGAAACTACGGACAGGGTAGTAATAGTGATAGTAAAAAGTCGCTGAATCGGCATCCAGCAGTGACCACTATCGGACCCTAGACTCCAGACGGTTACCTCTATGAGTGCGAAACTGAGCTCTGATTTTGGTATAGAAATCGCTCCACAGACAACAATTTACCAACATGAACGGAAACTACATTTTTATTACAATGGTTCATTCAACCCTTTGTCACATTTTGAAAAGTTTCAGTGACTATTTCTAGCATGCGAATCTTTATGCAAAATAAAAATTGCATCGATTGCAACAAAGAGAAGATAAATAGAAAATAATTTACTCTGTTAATGATTTCAATAGATCGTGAACTATACACCGATAATGTTAAATGATTCTAACGTTTTTACAGTTCTGTATGTGATCCACTCATTTTGTAAATATCTCTGAAATAAAAATTAAATATTCCGTCATTTTCTCATCGATAGACTGCTGATATATTATTTAATAAAAATTCTAGAAAAATCTCCACTGTCGACCGAGACTAGTCCATGTAGTAAGAAAATAAATATGCTGTCAGTTTTTGTTATTTTATTAATATCTTGTATTTTAGAAATCTGAGTATTTTATAAATGTAGTCATACGACAAACAGTTTCCTTTTTCTTCGAAGAAATGATTAAAATCGAAAATATTCTAATCACGATAAATGCGAGAGAAACCAGAATAAAGGGTGTGAATAAGCAGACTATAATCGTTATAACAGAAAAGATAAATTTCCCTTCGTCACTATCGTATATAGAAGCCCGATTCCAGAGTCATTGAGAGTTAAACAGCAGCAGTCATCGAGAGTTAAGTATTACGAGGAAACGTTTTCGTCGTAACAGTTTAACGAATTGCTGCTGCAGCGACGTGAGCGATCGTCGGCTCGAACAAGACACACGTCATTGAGGGATGAAAATGGATGTTACCACCCCCGACACTGCGTTCGGGGACTTCGGAACTTCTCGCAGACGAAGACGGAAGAGGTTAATCAAGATTTGCGGTGAAGCCCGCATTCGGGCGACATACGCGAAACGATACGAATATGCCGCCTAAATTTTGATTGATCCCTCCGTCGACTTCCCAAGCCCTTTCGAATTCAGGTCCTGCCGGGAAAACGACGCAAATTTATGGCCGTTTTACGTGTCACGGTTGCGCGACAGCTGGTCAGCTGGCCACACGGAATCTCCTTCGAATTGATACGCTGGAAGAGCTAATTACTATGCCGTGTTGCCGGACTTTGGTAGTTCTCGATACTAATGACTACTTTAGCAATATAGTTGACATTTTTTGATACTTTCAAATCCGAGGAATTTCATAAAATTAAAGTATTTTACTTTAATGTTTGAAAATTGTAGTTTAAACAATTCTGTCACCCGTATATGAGTAACGTCGTAGACAAAGGGTTGATAGTGTAATTATAATACTCTGTTTTAACAGTCCAATTATGGGGTACTTTATCTATAATATAAACAGGACACGTTAATATTTTAATTATGATACATTTTTTAAAAGACTGCGCTGAATGGGTCTTTAAAGATAGTTTTATAATTAACGTTTAGTAAAATATTTTTGGTTAAAGTCCCCGTAAAAGAAAATAGAAGAAAATAGAAAAAAGAGAAAATATTGATAGAAACTCAATGAGAAATTGATTTACTATTCGACTGCTATAATAATCGCCGATCACCCAAATTGGTAAGCAGAGAAATCATTTTCAGAATGAATGAAATGAAAATTGAATCTCGAGAAACGCATAGTTCTTTTTGACATTAGAAATCTAATTTGCCGTGAGGAATTAGCATCGAAGAGTATGAAATTTATCACGGTTCCGAGGCGCAGAAAAATTCCGAACGGATTCAAATAAATATCTGACGTTAATCACGACTCAATTGGCGGCTTACCACGCCGTTCAATGAAACGTCAGCGGCTCACTGGCAAAGGTTACCGATGCCGCGGAAGCTGAAGTCAGTGCTTCACGGAATCCTATTAGAAACCGAACGCTCGGGAGAGTTAAGGATTGAAATCGCATTTGCATTATTAAGCGATCAATTCGGAGATACTTGAAATCGTAGGCTGTGCGCCATTCTGATGCCACTTTTTTTTTCTCCCTGCCAATACCACTCCATCGGCTGTTTATGAAGAGCGAACGAGTGGCTGGAAAACGGAATTGGGAACGGCGATATACCGTGCCCCAACTTCGAACCTTTAATTGGCCCTCTTTCGCACGCCCGATTGCCATACTTAAATTCCACGCGAACACCATGAGCTCGCGTTACTTCCGTTCAATTTCATACGACGCCGCGCAATGATAACTTCTTTCCAAAAACTTGGTCGAAATGCAATTTTCAAACGGATTGACTGTGTCAAATTTGCATCAAATAAATTCATTTTTTAAAGATGTTATTGTTCTTTTTTAAGATATTTCTTTCAAAAATTGCAATTTGGTGAAATGACAATAAATACCTATGTTTCTTTAACTTTTTTTATCTCAGCCTGGAAGAAAAATTATTGCACGTAAGGTTAATCTTACAATTTCGAATTGAGGTCTATGGAATTTTTGTTTTCCGACGAAAATGTGCAACATAATCGAATGCAGTTGGATTCTAAATAATTGGCACGTCAAAGTCCATTGAATGTAACGCGCAGAGTATTCATTTAATAATTATCTGAACGGCGGAGCACAAGGATTAATAATACTTAAATTCCCGGGACCATTTCATAAATTAATGTGGTTTTAGTGGCAGCTGAATTTAGAATAATATAATTCGACGCACACCATTATTTCAATTATAACGTGCGATTAAAGTCACCGTCGCGGAACGGCATATGTCGCAATTTGCGTTAAATGGATTTGTCATAGGGAATGAAATAATTGTGCCGGCGAAAAATATTTCACGGGCGCGCGGAGAGATTACTAAACCGTGTAAAACGAAGCATAAATCACGTGTCGGTGGATTATAGAATTTCTGAAAAACGTCATCCGAAGTAATTGTTCTCATTTCGAAGTTACGGTGCGCAATAATTTGATACGATTCTTTAAACCCAATCCAAAAAAATTACCTAGAATCGATTTGTATTTTGTTATGACTTGTGCAATATCAAGTACGTAATTGGTAAAATTCTCTAATACAGTACACAGTAAATATAAAAATCGAAATAATATTTATTGACGATTGTAGAACTATTTTTTGATAACTATCTTAACCCTCGACGAATATTTTTTTTAAATATCTATCTGCAGACTTAATGGCACACCCGCATGTCAATTAACATTATTATTGGCTATCTCAGGCACCTTATATAATTAAAACGTATATGTCATTTTATGAGAAACTAAAATTATTTGGTAAAATGTCAATATATTAGCACGTGACCTAAAAGTTACACTGGCCCATAGAAGGTTAATTAAGAAAGTGTCCACGTACTCGCACACCAAGTCTTTAATTATTTAGAATCACAATCTAATCTCTTTGACATCTTTTCCAGGACGATCTCGCAGCCTGCATGTTTTCAATGCCAACGAGAGCGTCTCGTAAGAAAATAATCTACGCGCCGAAATGAAAGCCACCGGAAGAACTTGCTCGAGCTTCGACAGCAGCCGTTTCGGGCGAACGATGTCAACGCAAAGTAGCACGTCCACGGCTAAGTAAGAACCGGTTGGAACGATGCTTGCACACAACGCAGAGCCCGACGACTACCCGAGGCAGGATCTCGAGGAGCCGTGGAATCATCGTTAAAAACGATCGACACGGTCCTCGAGCGGAATCGTCGCCGGGAGCTGAAAACTCGTCGAGGAGGTCGATTGGGAGCGTAGTCGTGGCAGCGCCACCCCTTAGCGCAAGACGCGCCGTTACCCAGCATGCTCCATTTACCACGATAGCTACGAATACGTGTATTACACTCGGGGTATCGAAATTCCCCGCTCAGCCTCCCCGCTCTGCTCCCGGGACACGACGTCACCCCCCGTGCCAGCCATTTCACCTGGAACGACAACCATCCCGCGACATAACGATCCGATGTTCCGCGAAACGGGGAAAATTTCGTGAAAATTTCGGCTGGTTTTCGAACGCGGGCCGCGTTCGACAGCCGGGTAAGTCACCACTCGTGAAATTCACACGAGGCGACGCGTCTGCCGGTTTCCGCGACGCGGCCAGAAAATTTCGAGCAGTTTTTTGCGGGCGACGGCTCCGCAACTTTATCCCCCGTCTCCCACATTTTTTCGTTTCTTTTTTCGGCCTCGTTCGGGGGAAAAGTTGGCTGGCTGAACGTTCCGGGGTGTGAAATTCTGTTTGGGGATTCTCGCGGTTGCGCCCGATGCTGTCTCGCGATCCTTCCTCCTCCGCAGCCCCGGGCCACTCGAGACAAAAAGTGGATAAAATGGGGATCGTCTCTTTGTGGAGTATCGCGGCCCCGCTGCGAGCACCTCTTTCCGAAACAGGCGCGTGAATCCCGCTTGTTGTTGCTCGGAATCGATAGTTTGCGCGACGTACGGGGTGAACGACATTACTCGATCGCTTAAAATAGATCGGATACGTTTGATAGTAGATGACGATTCGGAAGCAGAAGATTTGTACGTATTGTTCTATTGAGCAATTTCTTTCGTGGTGTATGTTGTGGAAGGTCTCGAGTTTGTCGATGGCTTTTAACCTTAAAGGGGTGGCGCGCGTCAAATCGACTGCCAACGTTGTACACCCCTGCTGTATGTGGATACTTACCACTTTTAACGAATAAGTGATATGAATCGATGCTCTAAAATTTATGCTTATCAGTAAATTCTAATTTCGGATATATATTCAGAAACATCCATTAAT
The DNA here is from genome assembly GCA_028455555.1 of Augochlorella aurata. NCBI lineage: Eukaryota > Metazoa > Arthropoda > Insecta > Hymenoptera > Halictidae > Augochlorella > Augochlorella aurata. Next base: position 6,878,080 of record CM052154.1, on the reverse strand, counting down.
ATTAAACTGCCTTATTTAATTGTTTAAGTCATTTAAGCAATTAAAAGTTTAATAGAGAAACTATGGGTATCCGAAATACAATAAACATTTATGAAAATTATTACGAGTAGATTGTCAACGTAATTATAACTATATTTCTTATCAAAAATTGATAAGTAGAATGCAGAAATTAATAAGACAAGTTTTATGTAACTAAATAACATCGAGGGAGATAATGATGATCGAACATGATTCGAAACTACATAACCAATTTAAGTGTAAATATGTGAACCATTTATTTCAGAAGGAAGATGTGACGTGTACAGCTGGTGGATGCTTCAAGGGGATTACGCGTTGTAATATTCCATATTGCAACATTGATATTAATTTAAGTCCCTTTTAAATACCTCGCATATCTTAATGGACGATGAAAGGGCTCTGAATGTAAAACGATTAAACATTATTAGTTAATGTGGAAGTAATTAATTAGCATTCGATGAAATATGTAGAATCAGATTCAGAATAATTGAGAAGGTGCTCGATTTTCCATTCATAGGGTACAAAGGGAATAGGTGATTACATTCGATAAGTGATATTACATTTATTCGAGGAGTATGGTGGAACGTTCAGTAAGTATCTCGTAAAAGTATGATTTTTAAACTACAAACGTAGAGAATTCTTTACGATACACATGGAGAGAAGATTCAGAGTTAGGAGACTCATAGAAGAGCAGAGTTATTTAGAATTACTCAAGCAACTATAATCGCAACGTCATCCAATAACATTTTAATTCCTAATTCAGATCTTCGTTCAATTAAATTCCAATGTAATTCGTAATTCGAGAGGAGTACAATTATTATTATATAATACATTAATTATGAATTACAATGGCATTGAATTGAAATTACAAATTCAAAAATAATAATAGGTGTAAATAATAACGTAATTACATTACGTTTCAATTACATTGTATTTCAGTTACACTAAGTTTCAATTACATTGCATTTCAATTATATTCAATTTGAATTACACTCGTGATTACAATAATTAAAATAACTGGAATGTTTGAACTACATAATCGAGTTACAATCTAATTGAAATACGATGTAACTAAATGACGCAATTAAATCACAACGTATTCGAAATACAATGTCATCAAATTACGTTATCGAATTAAAACGTAATTAAGTCAGCAAACCCCTGTAGAAGAGGATGTGTAACGCGTAGAAGAGAAGGTTTTAAAATACACGGGAAACTGAAAGAAAATGATTAGCAATTTTCCCGGGAGATTGCAGTTTCTTGTTTAACACTAATATTATGCGTTAACATTGTTTCCACTTGAATTATGCGTCGCCGTGATTATATTTTAATTAAGGTCGTGTCTCATGAACGTCGCCCCGGCAATGCCTCATTCTTCGCGACTCACAATGCCTGCCACGCCTCGACATAATGACATCGATGACACGATTCATGCGCCGTCTCGTTAATATTCCGCTCGCGAGGCCCGCGTACATTCAACCGTAATAATTGGCCCGTCGCGTCGCGGCGAATCATTAAAACGGCAAAGATCATCGCCCGATTCGCCTTTCCAGCGCATAAACTTTGACCCCGATCCAACTGCAACCAGGACCAGACGCGACCGGTTACACCGTCGCGTTACGGAATGAAACGATTCCGGTTAATGAACGCGCAACTGATTACGAACCATCGAGGAAATGTCCGGGGCATGTATGTTCTGCCAGAATCACTGTTCAATATCCCGTCATTTTCCATGTCACTGAATCCTAATTATTATTTCATTCACTCTAGATATTTCGCTGCAAGAAAATCCGCCCCTCTGGGAGCAACCCGACGATATTTTTCTGTTATAGTTCTCGTCGTCGACCCCTACGATTTCTTCCAAATTTATGTTGATTTATGATCATTTTTATTTCTCGCCTGTCCTCATTGATTTTTATCTCTAGATTTCGGTAACAGAAGAATCTCATTTTCTTTCGATTTCGAAGCCGCGAATGACATTTATATTTAATGGATTTAATTTTATATTTAATGGACGATATCTTCGTTATAGTGCAAAGGGTTAATTACCAAATTACATATTTTTCCCTGAGACAGACCTTCTGCAATGAATTCACAGCTCTGTATCATTGTACAAAATGAGTCACTGTATTTGAAAACATGTTGTAATTGTGACAATTATTCTCAAACCAGTGAAAATAACACAGTATACCGTGAAGAATTAATAGAAAAATCAGAAAAGCACGAAGACCATCTACAATTAATTTACATCTGTGTAACATTGCACAAAATTTTTCGTTCTATATCCATAAAAAATGGAAAAACCAGATGTAATTAATTGGAACGAAGCGCGCAAGACATCTATTCCGTAAAAATCGGCAGGAATCCGGCGGCAGACCGGCGTTGGAACGGCGACAGGCGGGTGTATTAATTAACGTGCACGTTAGCAGTCGGGATTCAGGTTGTAACGAACGTACGCAGCCGGATCCTCGACAAAAGGCTGTTCCGTCGAACGACTGACGGAACACTGGGAACGGTCCGTCGCGGCGTCGCGTCGCGTCAATTTTCCAAGGTTTACGCGAACCATGTGTGCAATTCCCGCAGCTTTCACGGTTGTGTGTGGTCGAGGGGCGATTTTCAGCTGGATGGAAATATGTATGTATGTATGTAGCAGCGCTCGAAGGAACGCTCCATTACCCGGCCCGCTCCTCCCTTTTCGGTCTTGCGTCAGACATTTTCAGCGATACGTTCGGCATCACGCTTCGCAGATTAAAAGACCGCGCTGAATTTGAAACACCGGCGCGATGGCCGGCGTTTTGTTGACTCGCCGTTCGCCAAAGGGAGTGTAAAATGCATTAGTTCGAATTCGGCCGGTAATTCGAGGCGTCCCTCTGATTTTTCAAATCGGGGAGAGCTTCACGCTGAACCTATCGCGCGAGAAATGCGACTGTGCTGCTTTACAGACGGCGCGAATTAACGCGGACAGTATAAATGCATTAAGCTTAATAAAATTGATAGAAACTAGCAGCGACGTAATTAACATTAGGATCGCGTTAAAATGATGGGGTCAATAATTTCTTAACTTTTTCATTTACGATTAGATTACGATTTATTAGATTTATTTATTGAGATTAGATTTATTTATTTAGATTAGATTTATTTATTGAGATCTCTATTCATTGCTATTATAGTTTATTAAATTATTTATTATAAGAGAGTATTCGTAATTTCAATAACATATTGAAGAACCAATTTGCTGGTCAACGTGTAAAAGAATGTTTTGCAAAAATTGCAATTCGGTGGAGAATTCAAACAATACATATTTTAGAGACTTGCATAAAAAGAATTGTCTGCATTCGAGCATAAATAATCCAGCAATCCTTTAATTGTGTTAATATTCTCCGAAACGTTCCTTCCGCAAAAGACAGTTGAAGCGTTCAGTGTGGACTACCCCGATCCATTTTTTTCACAATTAGCGGGAAAGAACGTCCAGCCTCATTATTCCAGGTAACAGCTTTAAACCGTCCGCATTGTTCGTAAGAAGGCAAATTACAGGTTAATTCACTGCTCGCAGAGAAACTGTCGTTTCGCCCGCGATAAATCCAGAAAAGGAAAAGGCGCGAGAGCCTTTGCGTCACGCTCGACGAGAGAAACGACGAGTGTAATAACCGCGCTGGGACAGGCTCGTTTCGCCTGTTGTTAATTAAAAAACACCCGTGGCGTTGTTCCTTCGAAACGCGTGCTTTAATGCGACCGCGCGCCCGCGCGCTCAACCCTTTCCTTTTCCACCATCTTTCGCAGTTTAATGGAGTCCCGTGTGTCGCGTTCCTCGTCCCGCCCTCGGTTAAATACGGTGTCGTTTATCGGCCGACATTAAAATCGTTCACTTTGAAAAACGTAACTGCGGGTGAGATAGCTATTTTTCTATTTCGTGGAGTATGGAAATTAATGCTTTATACCTGTCACTAATTTCAAGGTGTTAGCATGACTTCTTATGATACAGCTGTATGAGTATAACAAGTATTTACTTAATTTTTATTTCATATAGTGAAAATAAAAGCTTTCGTCTCCTTAATTCGATGTAAATTTATATATTATAAGTCATGAAATATAAATCATAAATTATATTAATATTATAAAATATATAATAAATTGAGCAATCATTCTGTTACAAAGGGAGTATTTGACTTCATGCCATCCAGTGAAGTCGGTTACTGTAGTGCGAACAATTACTCTGCTTTTTGTTCGTTTTCGTGCATAATTATGCACGAATCGAATAAGGCATACTAAATTCTTTCATTAATAAATAAATAAAATAATAAGAAGACTTATGCCTTACTCCATAAATATAAAGGCACAGCGATTAGTCACCCCACAGTAACCGACTCCAATATCCTAGTGTAAGTATCCTCAACATCGATTAAGGATCAGCAAAATCATTTCAATTAAATTGTTAGTATATATGACTTGTAAAATAATAATCGAATACTTTCAAAAATGTTCTACTTGCGTAACGCACAGTACAAGTTTCTTCTCAGCCTTTCCAGACTCCCTATACATCGGCAGCTCAAAAAAAAGTGAGCCATCTCACTCGGAATTACCCTATATCCCCCATCATCCCCCATCATCGCCCTCTCCGCGTCCACGCTTCCTGGACGCGACGCGATCGCGTCGATGCGGGATAATGAAATGAAACGATAATCACGAGCAGGTCGACGTAATTCCGCGAAACGTTTGCCGCCACGCCGGCCACCGGTCGCTCGCGAACTTTTAATGAATTTTGCATTGTTTTTACCCGTTCCGTCAGCGCGGTCGGGTGACCGGAATAATGGGGAAACGAGAAAATAAACTCGGTAAGAGACTTCCGGGAAGTTGTTTATTAATTTACGTGGACTTCGGTCTCTGTCGCGCTGTCTCTATTCCGACCGCGTTCCCAGCAATCTCTATTCAGCAGCAGCGTAGTTGTACATTTCAAGTTGAATAGTTGCTCGCAAGAGCATTTCTTTTCAGCGGGTTTATCTTTATCTGCGCGCCAATTTTCTTTCCCTGAATTTTTCAAGCTCGTGTCTTCGCATGGTGAATATGTTAAACGTGTTGGAGCAAGTAATCGACCTCTGTGCCATCGATTCGGACGGATCACTGTTCAATATACTCGTTATTATCATTTTTATAAATTAAAACAACGCGCTCCGTAAATTTATTGCTAAAACGATATACATACCGAGGATTTTAAGACTTCGCGGAGGAATTTTCTTAAACATATAACAAAATTAAAAAGAATTGAAATTTTTAAATTAGTATTAATACTACCTCGGTGCATAGTGCATTACTATACAAAATCATGGAACTCCGCGAGACGTGACCTTTCACGCACGATTACCGTTGATTCAGTTAGCTATAGAGTCGGGAAGGCACGCCCTCTATTCGCCGGAATTCCTGCAAAACGAATTCCCCAGTTGCAGTATCGCGACAGCTCATCAGCTGATCGCTGGTCCATTTCGCATCCGGATTCCCGAAATTCGCGAAATCCACCAGGCCCATCGTCAAAGGTAACAACAGCGAGATCAATCGACTCGAAAAGTGAACACGCCTGCCGATCGAGCAACATGCGTATCCTCATATACGCATACGCGTAATACCTATATTATGACGCGGCGCGGAGCGTCGGCCAGATGACGAATGGCAATTGTACGGCCGCGCGAGTCAAACTAAATCGAGGCCCGTTCAAACAACAACGGCACGACGTGCTCGATTCGATTGTACCGGCTCGGAGCTAACGAGGCAGGAGAAAGCTGATCAAAGTTGACCAAAGTCGTCGAACGGGATCAACAATTCCGTGGCCGTCCCCCGCGTGCCGGCCGAGGCCTCGTTAATAACGGGCCGTTGTCACAGTAAATAACAATAAAACTCTATTAATGTGGTGGTACGACTAGTTACAAGGCCTGGCAGCCGGCCAGGAACATACTGGCACGGCTATTCACCCCGTGCGAGGACAGGCCGAGCCACCACCCTCACGGGTCCAGCTGGTGTTGTTACTACCAGGCTCTCGCATACCTCACCGGCCATATGTAATGCACCACGGTTATGCAGTATTACACACTGGAATGGTACCTCTCCGGGGATCGACCGGTCACAAGATGCATAAGGTGCTCCCGGAATTGCAGAAACCGATCCGACCAGCTTTCAGATGGCTTTCGTTTCCGTGAGCACCGTTTCAAAGGTCGACCGACCGATCTCGCGACCATAAATATCGTCCGGGATCTACGTCGACCTAGCAATTCCGCTCGATAAATTGATGGTTATGCACCTGTTGTCGGCGATCTGTTATTTTTTTCGAACGGTATGCAAATGGAGGTTTGCACCGTAGTGGATTTTCTGACGTCGGGTCAGGGTTCGATTATTGCGTCTATCGATGGCACTGGGTCGAGATTCTTCCGTATTATGTGGGCATAGGAATTGCTAGTGATCAGATCGTAGATCTTTATGCCAGTTATCATTTTTATGAATAGAGTGGAACGTGCTAGACTAGTCCATTTAACATCACTAAAAAGATCAAGTGATTTAGTAAAATTTGTTACAAGTTATTTCACTTTACATTTCATCTTTGAAGAGTTTTTTCTTACGAATTTTCATTAAAATTCCTATTTGAATAAACGATTTCGCCAAACAAAACAGAATATTCACTTTACATTTGACTTTTCAAGACATCTTACCTACTTTCTTTTATTTAAACTCACCTTCATAAGAATTAATTAAATCTGAACCCGAATATACACAAATTTCCAGTTCGAACAAACGATTTCGTTAAAGAAAAAAAATATCGCCACTGCATTTCGCTTTCTACGATTTCCTAGTTACAATTTTTTATCGAATTCCACCCTCTTCAAAATTACTGAAACTTGTATAGAAAAACTGCCTGCCCGAATAAACGATTTCGCTGAACGAAACAGAACGCCGTTTCCGTTCGACGTTCCCCGCGTTAATCCGATCCTAAAAAATTCTCTTTCCGCTCGCAGCGCCTCTGTATCAATTCATGAGAGAATAAACAAATTATCGAAGCGTAACAGAGAGCGAGCCATAAGTATTTAACCAACGAACGACTCCCGGAGCAGCCGTTAAAGGGAATAATTTTTCACACTTTCCGACTTATCCCGAAGCGGATCCCCACAGCGCGGAGCGTCGGCGGATTGTGAGAACTCGAGCAAAAGCAGCAAAAACAGGGTAGCCCGAAGCCACGGAGCGCTAAAGTCGACGGGAGTGGAATGGAAAAAGGAGAACAAAAGGCTCACGGCCGGGTAATCCTTTCTTAAGAAGAAACGAAGGTTCGTCGCAGGGCCGCGGGAGCGGACGTTTGTTTTCCGTCGATCGCTATCGGATCGAAGTAGCGGAAGCGGTATTTGTCGCCGGCGCCGCCCAACGGGGGCGAAACTTTCCCTTTTCCCTCCGAATCCTCGCGACTTCGCCCTGTTTCCCTTAGCCGGTTCCCAGAGGTACATGGAAAAGGGCCACGTGCGACAAGCCGCCGGAACTTCGTACCGCCTTGTCGTCCCGTGTATCGAAATCGCATAAAACATCCTGGTCGCAGGGAATGCCAGGAAAAAGCGGACGTGGCCCGAACTTGCTACTTGCTACCTTTGCTACTTGCTACCTTAAAGATGCCCTTTTCTGCTGTAATGCTCTTTTATATCGCCATTGTTATCACCCGAATTTTATTTTCGCGCTGCGATTTTACATCTCTTGTCTTGCGATTTAAATGAAACGAGAGTGTATATGGATGATTGAATTTAGCATAAATGCACGTCAGAAATTGTCACAAAGTGAAATTGAAACATTTCTATTTTTATTTAATATATGATGTTTTAAAATAATTTTTAGTTATTTTAAAATTATAGCATAGTACATTTTTGGATAGAAATAGGCCAACTTTGGCTGACGATAATTCCGCGAAAAATCATCGTATAATGATGAATTTCTGCTTAAATTAAAGCTTGAAACTTCTACTTTAAGATAGTCTTTCTGGATTTTAAATTTAGTGCTCCCTTACTACTGTAACTCTTTAAATATAAGGCCATGTTTGTCATATTGAAAATCGCCACATTTGATAAAATGCAGGGACATTGTAAAATTTTTTTCGGAGTTGCCATTTAAAGAATGATAAAATTTCATCCTTTTCCTTTAATTTAAAAAAAAGGAAACTGAGCTGCGATTTTTTCTCGCAGAGTTATAGCACTTTAAAGTAACCCTTTTATATGAATACAACTGTTAATAGAACAGGCTAACATAAAGTACTGCTAATACTAAATAAAAATTGAAAAATATCATTTTTATTAAGAAAAAAATTCATAACATCGTTGAAATTATTGCGTTGAAATTAATACTAAATGAAAGTAATTATGAAAGTAATTAACAAAAATTACCTTATTACGTAGTTGCTTTGGTAACATAATTTATTCTACCATTTCTCGTGAAACGGACTTTACAATTACCATAGTTGCAAAATTAGAAATCGGTCATGTGATCCTCTTAACACAAATAATCACTGTTCACTGTGCTCTTCCCCATAATCACTGACATAATCCTTCCACAGTACCATGAACATAATTATTTGTCAGTAAAATCTGCTCGAAATATAATATTCCCTAGTTCGCATTTACCGTGTAATTAAAAACCGCCCACCACCCTTCTCAAAGGAGAAGATCGAAAAAATCCCGAACAGGAAACGAGACCAATAATAAATGAAACCGTTTCAGTAATACCGAAGCTACGAATTTTCTGCAACTAAGGCCGCGGAGCCGTGCTGAAATTCCGAAAATATCGCAGCGAACGAGTAATAACGCGAACATGTTAATAATTACAGGATCCCGGCAATTTAATTTAAATAGTAATTAACCGCAGACCGCTGAAACGCGGGTATAATGTGAAACGCAATTTTCGCATTTGTTAGTCGGAAACAAAGGCAATAAACATTCGGAATTATCGCTCGGTCCGCGAATTTCCACGTTCCCGAGGTTTTATTAAAATATTCCGCGGGTAAGTTCGGCGGCCGTGAACGCCGCATGATAATCGCGCGCGAAACTTCAATTTCGAGGCGTTCTCTAAGAGCCGCGAGGATTTTCTTGGGGCGCGTTACGCTTTTAAGCGCGCTCTTATTTCGTCGCGGACAATGCTTTAATGTGCTCAAAGGTCTGGTTTTTCGCTGGCCCGCGCGCATTCCTCGGCGTTTATCCGTTTAAAACGGGCCGGAAGCCCTTTCATGCGACCATTTTTATTTACCAAAGCCGGACACTTTGACGGGGAGTGCTGTGTATTCAGGGAAATGCTTGGCTGTCGCGCGGAAACTAAAATCTATCGAGGAGATATCGTTTTATGGAAAAACAGAGATCGCGCGCTCAAGAATTGATTCGCTGACTGTGTGAGTTTTTATGCAGCAGTGCATTGCTTTTTACATAGCAATGAATAAACATCGATGCTACTGTTATTTAGTTTTCACCGTTGTAAATCTAACAAACGATTTAGCGACTTCCTGAAGTTTCGAAATGAATATTTTAACCTCTCAGGCGCGGCAATTGTATTACTAGTGATTAAAGTAAATGATTGAAGTGACAGTATATGATCATATCTTTAAGAAAAATGATGATTTAATTGTGGTAACTTGATTCATATATTGAGTCATATGTCGCAGTGTAATTCGTAATCCCCGTCGAACTCTGTCGTGCCTAAGAGGTTAACAATGATCATTTTAATTTCAATTTTTGAGACTCGATTTGCGAGAAGCATGAATCGAATTATCATTTAAACGTACTACATCGAAGCCAAGGTTTCCGCTGGCATTATTTGTCTTTCTCGTCTACCCTCGGAAATGATTAACAACGTTTGCACAGCCTCGCCCTCATTAATAGAAGCACGGTTTCGTTAAAACTGATCTGGGAAGTTTGTGGAAGCAAATGTTCGACTTTCTTAAGAAGTTCAAGCTGCTCGTGTCAATGTTTATCGTGAAAGCTGTGATTACATTAAATCGCGAGCAACTTTCGTACGGAACGTAATTTACGGCAGCAACACCATTGTATATATGTATAGCATCGACTAAAAGTTCGCAGTCGGTAATGCGTTTCGATAAATACGTACAAATTTGTTTTAATTAATGTATAATTTTGATATTCCAGAAATGCTCCATTATAAAAGTTTATCGAAGATACGTAAACGAAAGCATCGAATTGCGTTCGTTTATTTAAGTTTTCTTTAACATCGATGATTACCATTCTAATGATCAATGATAGATTTACGATAGATTACATTGGAAAAATCGGAGCGCCGTAATGCGGGGCGATGTAAATTCGGAGAATTCTCATATTGTGGCAGAGAAAATTTCAAATTTAAATCGCGCCGGGTTCGCGGTGCATGGATAACGTTCATTGGAATTTCAAAAGGAAAAAGAATTTCGTTCCATTAAAGCAAGATAAAAGTATCGTTCCACTAACAAGATTCGAGAGAGTTTTCCACGAGCTTTCTTCGTTTAATACCCGCGATCTACGATCTGCAGGATTGCATTAAATAATAATTCAATTCTCTAAATCTCTCTCAAATATTTCCTTCCTTGAATACAATTCCATGGTATAGCAATAGGTAATAATGCGAGATCATCTAATACTTTCGCCACATTATTTTTAGAATTGAAATTGAGCTAAGTAGCAATGATAAATCAGGTTCGTCGTGAGGTTAATATCATCATTCATAGATTAGGGCCATAGATTAGAATATATATAATATATTCATGCCAGAGGAAGCAATTTTAATGAGTAAATATTAAGTAAATTACTCATAATTACAGTTAGCAAATAATGTCAATTAACAAGTAATTAATTATAGTTATTATAGTGATATAACAACCTGTTTTACGTAATATATCTGTATTTTGCTATTACTAGAGGATTCGTTACAATGCATTTAAGGAAACATTTAATTATTTAAGAGATTCAATTATGTTAGATTTATCCAGTACCATGTGCAGTTGTATTTTGTGTATGACATGTTACACGTCACTTCCCGTCATTACACGTCACGTAGATTTTGACACAATGATTTCAAATCCGGTCGTAAAAATGATCTGCAGACAAACATAAAATCCGAAAAACAGAATCGAGCGAAACCATGTCATTATTATAGCGAATCAATGTAACCGGAAAAGAAGAAGCGAAGAGCGCGTAATTCTGGATAGTTCAAGAGCAGCTTATGCACGTGGCGATAGATGACCTTCTACTGCAGAACCGTCCCATCGGAATCTTAATCGACACCGTTGCAGTCCGCGGCGCTTCGGTCCCAGCGTCCGCAGTGTAGCATCATCATCGCGCACTCCTCCGACCGCGGCTTTATTTCACGGTACAGTGGATCCGCGCAACTTTTTCCCGGAGAGTGCATTAATGGCTCCGGATGCAGATTACACGAGCCACGTAAAGCGCTCGTCCAAGCGTCGTTCGGAAGTGTTTATCGCCGGATTAGCAATTCTATTGCCAGCATCCTTCTCCGCTCCTCGAAGAAAGCGCCGCAGCGACTTAATGGAAAACCCTGTCCTTCGACCCGCTCAAGAAAAACTCCCTTCAACCTCGATCCACCGATTCGATTCGCGAGTCTATCCGACATTGCTCCCTTCTCCGGTCGACCTTTTGTGTTTTACCCAGGATTTTTCGAGCGGCTTTTTATTGGAAGTTCCGCCTATTTTATGCTAATTATGCTCCGTTCCTCAAAAGAGACGAGGGATGCACCGATGGCCATTCGTCGCTTTTAACCCTTCGCACTGGGACGTCCACTCTGCGGGGAGATAAGACTGCTGGCAATTATGGCGATTTCGTAACTAATCGTTCCTTTTTTCGCACGACTAGCTTGAAATTATTTGATGTTTAAAATAATTTATTCTGAATCCGGATTAATTAGAAATTCCTATTATCTCGAGGAATGTTACCCTAATCTTAATATCACTAATATATAGGGTGTATCAAAATTATTGTAATTCCAGGAAATGAGGGGTTCCTGAGGTCATTTGAAGCAACTTTTTCCTTAGCGAGAATGCTCTTTCTATTTGGCCCCGCCCCCTTTTGGGTTGTCCCCGCCCCTTTAAATTGGCCCTGTCTTCTCTCGGATTGTTCCCACCCCCTTTGGAGTTAGCTATTATTATTATTGTAAATTCAGTAGCAGATATTCTCATGACTCAAATTTTTCTTTCATTCCTATCCGATACGTTAAAATTAATAAATTTGTATAAATTAGCTGTTCTCCATGTACATGATAAACAAAAATATTTTTTAATTAATTTCGTTGCTTCAGACGTTGATACGAATTTTTGTCGGATCGAAAGAGAGTCAGAACCATTGTAATCGTCCGGACGAGCACGTCGTGAGATCGACGAGCCGCAGAACCATTTCCCTTCGATTCACTTTAGAGGGCAGGAAGGAATCCCGGTGCCAGGATAAGGGGAAATTAATCTTGAAGATCTTGTATGCCGTGGAAACTCAGCGGTAAGGCACCGCGCGTTACGCTCGATTTAATCTCGTGACCAAAGCTGTATCAATTACAATCTGTCTTCCTGCTTCCCCTATTTCTTTCCGGCGGCTGCCTCGCCCCTGGTCAGAGAGCTCTGCGGGAGCGCGGGATTACGCGATTTAAAAATGCAAACGCCTTCGCTGCTCCTGCTAAGATTGAGCCATTGATCTTCGTGATTCCGCCGCAGCTAGCGAAATCCTCGCAGCCAACGCATGCAAGTTGGACAAGCTGTTTGTCTCGAAAACTACTTGTAGTTTCGATCACTTTCTCGCAGTTTTTTACCTTTTATAAGCTGCAAGGAAAACCGAAAGATAGCGCTATTTGAGTATATATTATGTTCGAAAATTGAGAATAATTAATATATTCCAGCACGTACTTGTTTAGTTCGAAAAAATTATTATTTTCGCATAAATTTTTGCATCGCGCGTTTGACGTGAATCAGTGGCCAATTGTCGATCAAGGTGATGTTTGTAAAAATTATTAAAAATGAACGAACACATCATTAACATAATATTAACTTGGAGAAATATATTAAAGAATTAATGAAATAAATAGGGAGCTTTTGTCTTCTACTGCAGTATTTTGCAATATTTGCTGTCACAGAAGTTTTCAAACAATTGTTACTCAAAAAGTAGCAATACTATTGTCATCCAAAAATTTGAGAATATAATTTGAACATTCTGAAACATGATTTCCTTTGTTAGAGCTCAATTCCTCACTTCCAAATATGTCGAATTAATTATTAATTTAATTCTTTTCAATGGGAATATCACATTTTCGGAGAAAAATACGTGGGACATTCTGATCTAGGGTGACAGCGAAGGGTGGAAGCGTCTTTCTTTAAATCAAGTGACCGCAAAACGAGAATAGGACATACTTGCCAAGATCCAAGTCTTTGCTGACGGCCAGTAGCAATGCGCTTTATTACTACCAAACAAGTCAGACCGTGCAGTATATTACTAGCGGACAGGCCTGATATATTACTAGGCAGGTCTGCCAACCGACTGGCCAATATCCATACCCAGATCCCATCGGCGCCCAGCTCGTTGCCCCATTTCGTCTCTTGAACCGTTTGCTTTTCGTTCTAGACCCAAACTATTAATTTTGGTTTCCCTGGGACTCGCTGAACGCGTAATTTCATTTGCGAGTCGGCCCTATTGGTCGATTAATTGCATTCTAGTCATCATTGGTCCACCGTTTCTGATTACGAGATAAACGAGCCAAATCAATTTCGCAGTTCTAACCAAGCCAACCATAATTTTTGGACGGAAACCCTACGTGTATTAACACATATGCCATAGTAATTGTCATATTCATTTTTAGCGAAATATATTCAAACAAGCTGAATGCTGCGAGGATTATTGCAATAGAAAATAACCATCGCTGTAGTTTTAATTTTAATTATCCAGTTTAGGGTTGCATCAATTTAACCGCTTCGACATTTTGTGAACTTTCGAGGGCCCTGCACTTAACGTGTTAATCTATGAGATGAAGATCTCATTAAAAACAAGAAGTATGCACGCGATGCGATTCAAATTAATTTCAATTGAACCTGGAACGAGTCCAAGCGCGCGCATCTCAGAGGTCCGGATGAAATTTCAGGGCGCAGCGTTCTCAAATTCTTCGGTGTCCCAATTATTTCTGAAAGAACTGTCCCATCCACAAACCACGAGGCACAGGGAAGAAAATATACCGCGGATATACTTGCCTGCCCCGCGTAAAAGCCGGAAACCAGGTAGCAACGAACGGCTGACACTCAATTACTCGAGCGGTGAATGCAGTGTCGAACCCGGAAGCCGGGTTCCGTTGAATACGAGCTCCCCACGGGTTCCTTAATTGGAGGTCTTAAGGAGTTTTATTGAGAAAACGTCCTTTCATCCATTTATAATCTCAATTATTCCGCGATGCGAAATTCTGGAGTGTGCGGTATCTTAATTACCGGCGAGTGGGCGCCGCGTAATTTAAACGCTCCGAAATTAACCGTTCCCTCTCTCGAGTTTGTCGCTGATTTTTCTTTTCTCGCGCCGTTGCGGCGGGGGTCTCCGGCAATTCCGGATGGAATCGCAACAGAATACTCTCCATTCAGCCCGGAGACACGCTCCGAGACGGCTTTCCGTCGGAGCCACGGATTTAAGGGGTCCGCGCCGTTCGGAACAAAAGCGCGAAAATTTCCCGAGGACGGAACCGCAAATCGCGGCAAATGTTCGCAAATCTCGGACATTTTTGCCGACCCCGCTGTTCGGAGATCTGCAGAATACTCCGAGTCGAGCTGTTAACCGTTTGTCAACGAGTGGTCACTGCGAGACACCATTAAAAAGTTGTTATATCTCGTAGAAAAATAATTTCTGTATTATCAAATTTATTAATATTTAAAGGAATTGTCGAACGTTGCGCGATTTGCAAAATACAATTTCACGCGCATAATCGAGGATACTGTGTCAGAAAATTTCGATCATTTTCGTTTATAATGTACCGTCTCAACTTTTCATATCGTATGCACTCGCTCTGCGCAGACAGTTTATTAAGTTAATTATGTATTTCTCACCTGGATAAATTTTCATTGCTGCTGAAGTTCATTACGTTGCAATTTATAACGCGGCAGTAATTGGTTGTGCGTTAATTATTTGGAGAGGACGCTTTCAGGAGCTTTCGTCGGTAATTTAGCAAAAATTTTTAATCAATTGTGCCACGTTAATTATTGTTTTCGACGAGGTTTGCTATTGGCGTCATTAAAGCCTAAAGCCCGTACAGTATAACGAGCGAGAATTAATTGGGGACATTGTTTTATAACAATATAAAAATCAATATACCTGTAGTTCTATTCGCTGATCGGTTGGTTAGAATAAAAATTAAAGTGGCGAGCAAGCTTCGTTATTATGCGTTAACGTTTTCACTTGATTGTATGTCACCGCATGGAAGTTCCAAGTAATCAGATTTTGTAACGAAGCAAATACGTTGAATAATGGGATTCGTATTAAGTGGAGCATTCATTGTACGCGCCCCTGTCGCCACTCGTTTGCGCAATTTATGTATCAATATTCCTCGCCGTGTAAGTTTCCGCTCAAAAAGTGAATTAAACTCGGTTCATTACATTTTCAAAGACTTGTTAAATTCATGATAATTGCGAACACATCGTTTTCTATTCGTTCGAATATCAATGTTACCATTTGTTCGATTACATTTTTACCGAACAAAGCGTCGAACTTCTGCTGAAACACAAATCCTTAATTTCTCTAAATAGTAATTTTATCTTTCTTAATTAATCTAAAACCGAGTCCCAGACATTTTGTTATAAAATAACTTACTTCGATAATATTTCTATCTCATTCTGATCATAATAGTAAATTAGATATCTTTATGCAAATTCATACTTTTAAGGTTCAATCTCTAATTAAATTTTAAGGTTATTTTCATAAATATTGCTCCAAGATAAGAAATAATATTAAATTTCTGAAAACTTACAAAAATCATACAACAATACCTTATTTATAAAAGTTTTCCATTCTCGATGCGAAAGTATTTTAATAAAATTAGATCCCGGGATCGTTGATTTAATAAAATGGAACAACATTTATTTAAGTTAATAATCGTTAGCTAACTTCGCCATTAAACAGCTCCCATCTCGGCAAACACAAGTTCCCCGCTAATCGGCAGAGTGCGTAAAATTTAATAATTGCAAAACGCATTAACAAAGTTTACTAGCGTGCTAACAGTTTAATCACTATAAACACGGTGGGATTAACTTAGTCGCCTAAAAGCATTTCTGGATAGAGCAATCAGCTGTCGAAAAATGGGAGAAACGAAAGTCTACTGGAAAATGAAGCACCCTCGGAATGGACCGGAGATTATATCAATATCAGTTTGCATAATCAAGAGGCAGAGAGTGATGCGGTGCGGTAAGAAAAGTGTTTATCACGGTATTTCATTTACGTAACGAAGTTCCGGCGAGATATTGGAATCGATATCGGTTTGCCGGAGCAACGGGGTCCCGTGTAATGCATAATCCGCGGTTTAGCCAATAATTAATAACGGTATCTTAATTCTCCAGGTATTCAATCGAGTATACTCGACGGAGACATGGAACGAACGGAATGCTGCAACTCCATAATCCATTTCTCAGCAGCCCCGGCCGCGCAATTGTAAACAAATTCCGTTTACACGGAACTGCTAATTACTTGGCGAGACGCACATTGCACACTGTACCACGCTAATCCTGCTCGCTAATCGAATTTCCCTCGGTCGAACAATGCGGAAGCTTCTTAAAAGTCTCCGGACACATAGTTGGGCACTGGTCGATTATTTTGTAATTATTTCTGTAATTGATCACGAATAATAATCGTAATAATCATGGTAACCATACTCATTCATTGTAATCATTAATAATAATTACTTGTTCTTAGAATATATCTGTAATCGCGATTGTATATACTATGTTGTGATCATTAAAATCAGTAATTTGTAATCGCAGACGAATGATTAATTAATTTTATATTGAAAATAATTAATTTTATTTTTATTGATTCCAGATAGAGGGCTCAAGTAGAATAAATCTTCTCTTGAATTAGATTTTCTAAAAACTATTCAAAATTATTATTGTTACTATTATTACTATTATTTAACATCAAGCTTTTCTGTTAATTATAACAAAAATAAGTAATCATTGCATGATTAATTATTATTCTGTTAATCGTGACAGACGGTTAAATTTCTTTTAATTACACTTAAGCTATTCGTCAATCATGATTAAATTATTACTTGGTAGCCGTAGTCATTAATTAAGAACATCATTTTAACCATTTATTATAATCAGATTTTTTTGGGTAACGATAAGCAGGAGCCCGCGCAACGTGAATTCATCAATGATTCTGTCGGAGCCATGAGCCCATGGAAAACGCGCGCCGCGAATTTTATGTCATGCTACGCGCCGGATTAAAATTAAAATTCTTTTTCGCTGCCAGTGAATGCACCCGTGATTCCAGCGGAATCTCTTTTGGTTCGTTTATCCCCGCGGAAACTGCATCGCGATTCAAATTTCGCAAGTCCGAAAACTCATCGACGAGATGCGACGCGTTTCAGTTTGAGCGTCGCGCAGCTGGCGTGGATCCTCGAAACGCGTTTTAATTGGAAGCTTTAGATTTTATTTAAGGGCGCAGGGTGCAGATATAGTCGCGTATCGTGAAAACGCCGTGTATGGATACGCGAGTTGCAAAAATTTCGAATATACAATATTTACGCGTTAATTCCAGCTTTGCTGAAAATAATTATTTTATATAATTTTATGAACGGGAGAGAAATATGTTTATTCAGCTCTCTAGGGATTTTTATAATAACATATCAAAGACAAAAATTTATGAAATGTATGTTTATAATTTTCATGATCGTGAAATATAAAATTTGGAATAAACTGATTCTATATTATGCTATTATATTTTAGTAACAATTTAGATTAATGATACAAATTTCATACATAATCCACTAAATATAAGCATAATTAATGCAATAATTAAATGTAATCCTAAATACAAGCATAATTAATGCAATAATTAAATGTAATCCATGAAAATAAATATAGACATGTAACAAATATAAAATTCCTTTCCCTAATAAAATGTTGCTATAATAGAAAAAATTCTACTCATTGTAACTATGAAGATAATGTTACCATAAGGTGTTAATTAGCTTATTCAAATAATGAAACCGCGAATATAAAACTGTAAAGATATTCGACAAATTTTAGATTATTTTACAACTTAGTAAAATGACTAAACGAGGCAAATAATTCTTCGGATTTACGATTCTTGCACTC
The DNA here is from genome assembly GCA_028455555.1 of Augochlorella aurata. Classification (NCBI taxonomy): domain Eukaryota; kingdom Metazoa; phylum Arthropoda; class Insecta; order Hymenoptera; family Halictidae; genus Augochlorella; species Augochlorella aurata. The sequence goes on along the minus strand of CM052154.1, from coordinate 6,859,743 downwards.
AACTTCGACAATTTCCATTTTGCAGAAAATTTCGCAATCTACTAAAAACCAATGGCGCGCCTCCACCATATCGACGAACTCCAGCAAGCTGATATTAAGACACACACCCTCCAGACACAAAATATTCGGTACAAAATTCAAGCCTCGAATTCCACCCCTCGAAAAACAGTTCGAAAACCTCGTCACCGTCGAAAACTGCGACAACGGTGTCGCGTTTCCCGGGAATTCCGATTTTATCGCCGTTCTCGCAAATTCATCGCGAGACCAGCCCGGCGATTCGCGGTTTCGCCGATGACGACCGGGATTTTATACGACGAGGGCCGCAGTGAATTTTAAAACGCGGCAATTCAGATCGCATTAAATCCGGATCCGCGGGTTTTGCTTAACGTTCGCGTCGCGCCGAATGAAAAGAAATTTCTCATCGGCGAAAACGAAGAGTCGCGCGCGAGAGTTCCGCTCTGATAAACGCCTCGGCCCTTGCGAAGAGCGATTCCCGGCGGAGCGGCGGCCGAACGGAATTTACAAGGGGAAGCCTTCCGATTGTCGCGGACACGTGGCCGCGTTTTTGCTCCCACGCTGCTTTCCATGGTGTTTAATGACACACTGGCAGACGACACTTAAAAGCTTCAAGCTCGACGCGCCTCGACTCCGCCGGGGAAAATGGAACTTTTCGGAGCGTTTAGGGCGTTCGGACAGCTCGACGACAAACTGTCCACCATTAATAATACCCGCAGCCTCCATGGTGGCCATTAGCGGCCGTTGAAAGGGGACATCAAATAATTTACGCGTTTGGTCCGGCGAAACTGCCCCCGTTGATCCCTGACAGGTGAACCTTCCGACCTTTTTACAGCGGCCTTTAAAAAAACGCGCGCGCACACGCACGCGGACCGTGAAAAACGAGCTTTTGAAAAAGAAACGTGAAATAAGTTACCGGCCGTGAAATGGCAGAAGTCGCATTGTTCCGTGAAAAATTGTGAGAGAGCCGGACGCCGCGCCGGATAAAAGAACAATCTGGATCGCCGGAGTAATTATTTGACCGGGCCGGTCCTTCATTGAATGCTCTTTTTTCACTCGCGACCGTACTGCCACGGCAAATTTTTAATTCATTGCGTAGATTGAAAATGTAACCGGTTCGTCCTCGGCTTACGGAACGCCGGCTAATTTTTTCCACATTTTCGTAGAACTCGCGCAGCTCCAATTAAGTCGATTTTATCGTTCGTGTTTTAGGGTTTATTATCTGGGTTTCTAGGTCAAGTTTTTACATAAAACTTATCTATATGTTTTTATTTCTTCGTTTTATTTCGTCTTGGCCAATTGAAATTTAAAATCGCAATTTAGACAGCAAATTTTTACGCGGGACGAGTATACTCGTCAAACACAGCTAATTAGTTCAAACAAAACCTGTGAAATCGCTGATAAAAACTGGAAGATCTGAAATGAATAAATTACGTTCATTCTTAAACAAGAATAAAAATACAGATAATAAATATAAATAATAAATATAAAATATAGCACAAGATTTTTCAGAAGTTTAAAAAAGGAGTTTCAAGGATCGAGGAAATCACTTTTTATAATATATTAATAAATAATAAATTAAAGCGATATACGAAATAAAAGTATGTATTTCGTGGCTTCAAAGTTCCGGTCACGTTAAGTAGTCGGCTCAAGTTAATGGCCTAATTTTTCAATAATTCCGCGGCCGGGACCGAGTGATACAAACGAGCTACTGTAAATATTAACTCCGCGGGAAAGTTCCGTGGTAACTTCCCGCGGGGGCTTTCCCCCGTGAAAGATGTGCCAAACTTTTGTCACTTGACGTTAACGTTACAGTTCCGCTGGCATGTGAAGAGAAAAACTTATTTCAATTCTACGCCGCCGCCCGAAAGTTAGTGTTCAGCGGCTGCTTAGGCGGTTCGCCGTTATGCCAGCACGGTGAATGCGATTGTCACTCGGAGTTCCACTTTTCTTGCAGACGGAACAACTGACAATTCGATAGGTTTTCCGATATATTTGTTATAGCTGTCCTCGGATCTCATGGTATATGATTCGTCGGACTTCGCCATAGTCTTCTCTGGGCCGTGAGATGATTTTCTTTAGACTTCGGCTCCCTTTGGATTTCATATTTCAGACTGCTGTTTCGTTCTTTAAATTACAAACGAATTATTGGTTGCTACAGATTCTTGCAATATGTTGAAAATGAATTCATGCAAACTGTTGCGATTTTATGAAAAAGAACGATTGCAAACGCTTGCAATTTATTGAAGTTAAAATATTGCGCATATTTATTACAAAATGTTGCGATGAGAAAATTGTTCACATTTATTGCGATGAGAAAATTGTTTATATTTATTACGGCGAGAAAATTGTTCACATTTATTGCAATGGGAAAATTGTTCAGATTCGTTACAATGTGAAAATTGCGTGTATTTATTGCATAATATTGCAACGTGAAAATTGCCTGGATTCTTTGACAATAATTTCCTTTGAACATTAAACAGTATCGAATATATTTGACTAGATACCTGCAAGAATATCAATTTATTAAAGCTCTTCTAAATAACTGGTTTTCTTAACAAAATTTAATATGACGGCAGATTGTAATATGATCGATTGACTGTAATAAATGACTCCACTTTTAATGCCATCTCTTATAACTAAACTCAATATTAAATATTGTAAACTATGTAATAATTTTGTTTGAGATGCAATTTTATGGACTTCATGGCAATCTCCATAAGAGTAAAGTCGTCGAGTCACAATCACAATTGCTGGCACTTCAAAGCAACCGCTAATTCTTGGACTACAATCGCTCGCAGTCCATGATAGTTCACCTTAGATTGCGATTCTACGAACTCCATGACTATGCTCCCCGAATCCCAATCCTTTGGAGTTCAAGATAATTGTCCCCAGACTCTCCAATGATTTTCCACTGGCTACCCATGCCTGGATGTCAAAGCTCCCTTCCCTAAATTTCAACTATTTAGGCTTTGTGACCGCTAGACTGCGAATTATACGCAATTATAAAAAAAAGTCAAAGGATGAAATGTAAAACCGTCGAAACATTTAACAATTTTAAATATATTGTCGCATTATTACCAACTTCGCCAAGTAATTAAACAGAGAAACGAGGCTCTGTTACTTTATAATTAATACGAACAATTTTTATTTCTCATACAAATCAGGAGTATAGTGATCGCTTTCTTTGAATTGCAGCTGCTTTGACAATGTTCTTTATAACAATAACTGAATAGAAATTAATTAATTTTGGTAAACTTTTAATATATAATAATTCCGTTGATTCGGGAGCAGTCTCGACCGACTAAAGTACTTTAATTTGACGGTATTTTTGAAATTTTTAACATGACAGTCAAAGTGTTAAACGCTCCATGGACTTTGCCAGTTATCAAATTGAGTTAATTGTCGATCCTCAATTAAGACCTGCACCTCCCAAAAGAAGCTCGCAATACATTGAAAACCAGATCAGACATTTCACAATTCCCAGAGGCAGAGCTGGAGCAGGTTGTCACTCGGCGCGAAAACACAGGATGATTAAGCATGATTGATGCAGAGAGAGTTCGCGGGAACGCGGCGATCATTTCGTCGGCGCGTACCAGTTGTTCGAGTCTAACGCTGCACACGTCTCTCTCGATTTATTTTCCCGGCAGAAAGGACGGTGTTCACCGTCATTCTTCGCCACTCGTCTCGCGAGAGACCGAGAGAACGCAAAGGCTCTCTTACGATATGATAAAGCTTCCGCGCCGGGCCTGGAACACCGTCTCAAATATCAGACTCGATAAGTACGTGCTCCAAAGCAATAATGCCGGCTGGTTTCGCGGCAGCTTGCGCGACTGAGGACGCGGAAGTTAATGGAAACACCGGTCCATGGTTTTCTTCAGCGCAGCTCGTTAATTTCAGCGTAAATCGCGCGACTCGCCGCCGAGAATTGCGCCGCGTGTCTCTCGTTGCTCAACGGGCAAAAACTGCGACGATTTAGGTAGGCCAACAGAGGCGGGGCGAAAAAGAAGGGAGATTGAGGGAGGGAGAAAAACATAAGAGAGAGAGGGAGATAAAGTTAGCGGTGTGAAACGCTTTTGATATCAGTTTCTGGGATGGTTAAAGAGAATAGTTGAAAGCTATTACAGGATTGTATTCCCCTCATTTATTTTTACCACGAGTACAGGAAATATGGAGTCTAATCATACTTGCTTCAGCCATGATGCATTACAGTGTGACAAAGTTACTTTCGGTATATCTTCGTTTCTTGAAGAAATTTTAGAAAAAGAAAGATATTTATATATAGGAAAGAGGAACAGGAAAGAAAGAGATAGAAAGAAATAGAAAATGGAAAAAAAGAGGAAGACGGATATAAATATAAAAAGGAAAGGGACAGAAATGAAGAGAAAATGCAAAGAGAGAGGAAGAGAGTGGGAAAGAGGAAGAAAGGGCAAACAGAGAGAAGATCAAAGAGAGAGACAAATTAAAAGAGAAGAAACATTAATAAATAAAAGAGGAGAGAGAAAAATGAAAAGAGAAATAAAACTGAAAAGAGAGAGAAGATGGAAGAAAGAGAAAAATGAAAAATGAGGAAAAAATAAAAAGAGAGAGAGACATGAAAAGCGAGAAGAAACGAAACGCGAGAGGGCGAGAAAGAGAGAGAAATGAAAGAGAAAGAGAGGGAAATGAAAGAGAAAGAGAGACAGAGAGAGAGAGAGAGAGAAAAATAAAAAGAGAAAGAGAGTGTAAACGCGCGGAAAGCAGTCGACGCTGAATGTCTCGAGACTTTTACCGCGGCAAGCAGAAAATGCTTTAATTTAGTCGGCCGCGTTTTCCGGCGGTGCGTTTCCCGCCATCAACCGCCCCCGCGTGGCCTGTGCACTCACGGAAAATTCGCGTGTCGAGCGTCGAGCCCGCTTTCAAACCGATGCGCGATGCGCGCACTTCGAGAACACTCGTCCGACTCGCGTTCTCTCCTCTTCGTAACGCCTCGCTGTTTTTCGTAATCCCACGCCGTTCGAGCCCGGGAAACAAGGAGAACGCTCTTTTGTCCCGGACAAGCTGTTTCCACGCGACACGGTGGTCGATAAAAAAACAAGAACCGTCGACGTCGTTAATTGAATCGGCCGTGGCGCGGGAATACTCTGGCAGAGAATACGAATTTTTTAAGACCGTTGCAACTGCGCTCACTTCTTCCGCGACACTGTGCTCGCGACGGATAAAATGCTGGCAGCCGAGATTTCGTTTTAATTGATTTTATTAAGGGACTCAACGAGATTATGGAATTTAATATGCTTCGGCCGCGCTTTCGGCATGCTCTCGCAGCGACGCGAAAACATTTCGTGTTTCGATTGGTTGAAAATCAAGTTTAAATAAAGCGCACGTGCGCTGTTTGCTTCATCGCCTGTGGGATTTTTCATTTTCGCGCGTGATTTTTCATTTTTGTTCGTGCTTTTTCATTTTTGCTCATGCTTCCCATTCGGCTCACTTTTTCTTCGTTTAACGAACGTTTCTCTGAGATTTTTCCTTATGAGAATGCATATTATAGTTCGACGCATAATCGACGACGACAAATTACTTTTAGCGAATCGGAGATTGCTCAAATTAAAATGCTCGACTTTATCGAAGGAATTCCCGGAAGTTTTATTAATTAAAATAAAATTGCACTAACGATCGTTTTGACAAATTTTCATTGTCCGAAAATATTTAAAAATTAGAAGTAAATCGGATGATTTCGGAGACTTCGTTACAGCCAGGTTGAAAAATTCTGATAAAATCATATTAGAATTGTCAAGATAACTTCACTCTCTGACAAAGTAACATCTTTTAAACTCGCCAAACGTTCGAATTTCGAAATATCTCTTCGACTTTAAAAAAATCAACGGCAAAGAAGAATTTTTCTGAACCATTAGGGAGGTGTCCCTTAAGGAAGGCTGGAGCGTCGAATTTCCCGTAAAGCATTCGTTATCGGGTCGAAGCGACGGCTCGTCGCGCCACAGTAAAGTGAGGGCGTTAATAACTCCGAAACAACCCTCCCAAATTTCCGAGTGGAATACTTCGAGGAGGTAAGCATTGTCGCCGAGGCGTAATTCTAGTTTGCGACGAGTGCCGCTCGAACAACAGCAGACAGGTTTGGCTCCCCGTGGCCAAGAATTCGGAAGAAGCGGCACTCGACGCACCACGACACTAACCTAAGTAGCACTCACACGAAATCGGAGCCAGCCCGTTCTCTTGACACGCTCCGGCGACGGGTTTCGTCGTCTGAAATTCCACGCCAAAGTACAAGGAGCTGCGAGGTGAAGTGTATAAGCCGATATTCTCCGGGAGGATGGCGCAAGATGTATACGCGTGTATACATCCTGAAGTAGCTGCGGCCCCGTTTACCAGCGAATTACTTTCGTTTCGCTTCCCAGAAAATTCGTCTGCGCCCCCCTTTATAGTCGAGCTTAATCATTTGTATAATTTTCGCGTCACGCCACGGTTGCCTTCACCAATTTGCCTGGATACGGCCCCGGAGGTTCGAGTCTGACTCGTTCGCCGCAGACACGCCGCAGTACGCCAACCCCGTGGCGGATGTTCATGCAAAATCGAATTTTGATTAATTATTACGCGCGAGACTGGGATCGCGTGCATTTTAATTTCTTGATTCGCTCGTGTCGGATTACTTGGCGAAGTTGACGAGAAAAAGGAAATAAGAATGTTCAGAAATTTTAGAAAGTGAAAATTAGCATGTGTAGAATCATATATACATTGATCATACATTGAGAAACGGGAACTGCATAAACATTTATTTCCATTTTAAATAATTTCAATAAGTTATAAATAGTATAACGAAATTATTAAATTTTTGCAACAGTGTTAGTGTTCTTATACTATTAATACTATTTTTACACGATTAAAATAATCAATAATGAACTACTATATAATTCCTGTTTCTTGAAAATAATGAATATCATTTTCGTTTTTTATACTAATCAGTTTAATCGTTACAGTATAACTGTACAAAATCAGCAGTCCAATAATATTAATTTGTATTTAAACGACACAGATTAATAAATATAGAAAATTTCGTATTCGCGTTGACTGGAAAAGTTAAAACAATTCAAAAATTGTATAAATCATCCAGCAGCTTGGTGCCGAGTACTGATTTATTCCCCGAATCATTGAACTGTCACTGCACCCGATAGAAACAACCGAAACAGCCAAGATCCGACAGTAGAACTCGAAAGTTCCAGTCGCTAAGTATTGCATTGTGCTCCGAATGGCTTCCGAGAATTTATTCCTGTTTCTCGTGTTGGCTGCTGCTCACGTTGTAAATTCAAATCAGCATCTTTGCATACCTATACGCGAAATACATGCGTAAATTGCGCCCCCGCGAGTCAAATGTTTCGGAATTCGCATTTATCACTTAGGAAGTATGCGACGCCCGTGAATGCCGCCGGGCCGAATATAACTATTCTAAGTATGAACATTTGTCAGACTGTCTTCTTTCGCGACGCGATTACAAACGCCCCCGTCATGCACCAGAGCCATTGTCATTAACAGGAGTAACATATGAAACGCTACCGAACAACCCTCCGTTCAATTCACTATACCGCGCTAAAGCGATCCCATTACGTGGAAAATTTCTAACGGATTCAACGTAACGATTATTGTTTTTATATAAACGTGCAATATTTAAAATGATCGCTTTGAACATTTTCGAATCCGCAAGAAAGACCGAGTTATCGAACTGCATGCTATGGAATAGAGAATTAAACAAAAGCAATTTATTTATACACTATTGGTAATGTTATAGAAAAATTTGATAGTTATTTTATCATTTAGAAATTAATAAATATAGAGTGATAAATCCGAAAACTAATTTATCGTCCTTCTAATAATACTTTCGAAAATACGTAAACTGCAGTATAGTATGCAGTTGATCGCGACGTAGAACTTTTAATTAAAAGGATTTGAGATAATATATCCTGCGCTATTCATAAAGAAATTGAATTTTCAGGATTATACTACAGAATGGCGAGTCTTTTATAAAACTCCTATTGTATTTTCACAGTGATAAAACTCTTTACTATTTTGGAAGATCATCGTCGGAGGAACTTGGGTAACACTATAGCAGCAGACCATCCTTTGACAACACAATTGCTCTCGACGGTACACTTATCAGTGAACTGTTAAGCCCGGAATTCAGCAAATATTTAGACTGAGCTCCATAATGCTCACATTGTTACACTGCCAATGTTGCAACACGTTCGTTGAATGCGCTCTGAAAGCGCGCCACGGAGGCAGAAGATATCCTTTATCGACCGGAAGAAGTCAGAGGGCTTAGGCGTAGCGTGTTAGCATCCAGCCAGTCGCCATTGTTGCAGGCCTCGGAGCCGGAGAAACTCGCGCGCGGACTAGTTCCAGCAGCGTTCCGGCGAAACGTTTAAAGATGCAAACGTTGATTTTCGCGTGCTCCGCCGAGTAATGAATGTCCTTCTCAACAATCAATTCGCCCCGCTGTAATTTTGAGGGCCGCTAAACGTCCGCCATTACGCTCTAACGAGTCCCTTCTCGATCACTGATTTAACTACCCCCTGTAAGAATTTCCTTCGGCTCTGAAATATACCTCAATTGTATTTATTTTACTCAATGCAACTTTACTGCATAATCGTCATGATATAAACTTTGTTATTATAACTGCAGGATCTTATGCATTTATGATAATAATGCACAGGTGATATTTAAAAACACGAAAATATTAAAAGAATTTAAAGGCACGTATTATTATCAACTCACAGAAATTAGTATAGAAAGAATTTTCCATTTGACTCATGTTTGTTGAAATGGATGGAGATCATTTTAATTTTGCACACAGATCCGCTATCATTGTCATGATCGTATTGATAACAGTATGACAAATGCTCTTGTATTTCTAATAGTATTTTATAATATAAATAAGAGATTTATAAATAATAAATAAGAGAAATGACTACTGAAAATAAAGATAAATGTGTACTGTAAATCGATGTTAATAATTTTTAATATTCTTTATTAATCCATACTTTGTATTATGTAGATGTCTGCTAGCTCAGTTGGCGCTATTGTTGCAGCATATTCGATTTCTTACTGTATTTTAGCTGCACAAAATTATCGAATTCCGCGGCATCAGGCAAATAAGTATTATAATTCTCCTAGATATTAAGATGTTAGCAAGTATA
>CM052154.1:6839523-6850446 GCA_028455555.1 Augochlorella aurata | reverse complement strand
AATATTCTTTATTAATCCATACTTTGTATTATGTAGATGTCTGCTAGATCAATTGGCGCTATTGTTGCAGCATATTCGATTTCTTACTGTATTTTAGCTGCACAAAGTTATCGAATTCCGCGGCATCAGGTAAATAAGTATTATAATTCTCCTAGATATTAAGATGTTAGCAAGTATAATTTTTAAAATACTCCACGTCGGCGATGGAGATTGAATTTCTAAATCATTCTGATGGAAGGGGCTGGCGGAAGTTTCAGAACCGCATTAAATTGTTGTAAAAATTGTATTCCCCGACGGATTACCGGAGATGGGACTTAACTCGCTCCACGTTTCAATTTTAACTTGTAATCTCTGTTGCGTTACCTCTTAATCGGGTAACTTTATCAGTTCCAAAGAAACAATGCCTCGCGGCAACATTTGTGACGCGTCTACCCTAAAACTTTCCTCCGCTTATGCTTGTGCATCAACAGCGAAAAAATAATATTACGCAAAAATGGAACAGGAACCGAGCACCGCTAATTTTTTAACTTACTATCATTCAAATTCTAAAGGACACATTTACAGAATAAATGTCTTATTGTTACTTCAACCCTGGAACGACCCCTTTCTATTGTTCGGCATAAATGACATCGCGGGGTTGCGTCTCAAATCTCGATAATCAAAGTATTGTTTATTAATCTCAAAATATAAAATTAAAACATGAGTTAGGAGAACGAAGAAAGCCTCAATGTTTTTATTTGATTTATTTTATCAATCGCGAAAGGCATCTAATATTTGAGAAATTATGTAATAAAATTAAATGTGACACTTTTATCTCAATAATAGATAACGAATTATTGTTTACCATGACAACCGATTCACAGGCTACCGATCGGAAAAGCCGATTTATAGTCTACCGGTGGGTAAAGTGTTAAGAACGAACAATTGCTAATAAACGCAGTAGCGATGTCAATCGTAGTGCAAGGGTCAAGTCGCTGAGCCCAAGCTGTAGGACCATGGATCAAGCCAAGAGGCAACTTCTGACCGCTTCATCCCGTGAGCACAAAAGCAAGGCTACTCAATAGTCACACATCCCTAGCCGGCGAATGGTGGATCAACAAAAGACGACGTTGGAGGAAAGTGACCTTTGGTAGTCCATCGGAAAGGAGGCGGAGGAGGATGCAGCAAAGGATGAACGGGCAAGGGCCAAGCGGACGTCGCGGGAATCTGGGGATGGCAGCCAAGTCCCTGGGGAGACCTTTCGCGGCATTCTTCTAGATAGCTATTCAGCTACATGTTAAATGGTGCCGGGGTGTACAGGGCTGTCGGGTAGACTCGTCATTTGTCCCGTTCCAGGCATCGCGTCCTCTTTCCAGTGGATCTGTTCGCCTGGCAGCGCCTACAGCCCCGCGCCAGCCATCTTGCCACCCGTGGGACCATTGTTGGCCGGTTCTCATTGTCTCCGCGGCGTTATCGTTCGTTCGCTGCAGGCTCGTCGCATCGGGACCGTGTCTCTGACCTACTCGCACGCGCGCGGACACTGCGAGCGAGCGCACGCCGACACGCGCGTTCCTCTCCTCCCTGGCCCGTCCTCTACCCCAGGCCTCGTCCCTCTGTTCATTCAGACGGCGAATGAATGGGAAACGAAAGGTGCCAGATTGGCGTTGGCTGAGAACAACGGAGATTGGACGGGAGACGTTGCCCGCGGTTCGAATGGGCCGCAGCCGATTGAAAAACCGTAGAATGGGATTCCGCTAATGGACCGCACCGTTCGGCCGCGGACAGAGCAATTTGCTGGACACTCGCGCGCCGCTGCGTCGCAGGGATTAAGCTGCGACTTCGTCTCGAATGTCCAGCTGATCTGGTTGCGAGTGGATCTTCTGGTGCCGCAGCTTCGACCGACGGTGGTTTGCACAGGGTACGGTAATTTCTCTCACATTGTTGGGGACAAAAATGGACAACTTGTTTCGTCTTGGCCTCCGGTTATTCAAAGTATCTTGAAATTCGCAAATATATTTTAGTATTTACTGAAATTGCAGTTTAACCCTTTACCCTGTAATATAGTATCAGTGAATATGTACTCGCATTTTTGATGTCGAACTTAAATTTTACCCATCTACTATTAATATTTGAACATTCAAGTAAGGGTTGTCGTATGATAAATATAAATATTCTGTCGGATGTAGGAATTTAATAATAACAAATTAAGGCTGATCCAACGTAGCTGTGAAATAAATCGTATTTGTATCTGCAAGTAACTGCAAAGTATCGTTCGACTTCTGTTGCTTCACCGAGTCCATGTAGAGATATTGAAATATTGATATTATTTCGTCTATTTCCATCGGGAGTCACCAATTATGAAAGGTTCGATGCCAGGCTCGCAACACGCTTTTGAATCGTTGCGCGCAACGAATACAGGGGATTGGTTCAAAAACTTTTGCGTATCGCAACCTATAAATTTCACCGGGAGCGCAATTTTTCAATTTCCCGTGGAAATGCATGGCCGGTAGAAATACGCGTTTCTTATTCACGTGGATATTGCAAAAGTTTGCGAAAAAGCTACGGGAACAATATGGAGTATGCGAAATGAGTGCATCGAGAAGTTGTATTGCCACTTTCCCATCTGGTTCAACATCGAATAACGCAACCTATCGTGTCCCCTATGTCACGTATACATGGAACATGATTCGTCCTCGGAAAATCAAATTATATACAGCATTGACGGTGAGGTAACGTAACCGAGTTCTTCTGCTTTGTGATCTACCATTCATTTTTCTAATAAATTTTGTTACTTTTTATTCGCGTCTATCGAATTCCGCAAATAAATTTTAATTCTTGTGAAATCTGGCGGGAAACTTCGGAAGAATAGACGTGATGATTTTTACAAAAATATATCAATGAATTTTTCTCATAAAATGGATACATTTTTTCTCTATTTGATATTGAAATATAATATTTACTATATATTTACTATAATATTTCAAAGCTGATTACGTTAGCACAAACAAAGAGATACGTTAAGTTTATCATTATACTATATAATATATATAATATATTATTATTATGATGTAATAGCACAACTTGTATTTGACCAAATAAAATATTTTGAAATAATATAGCATATCATTAAAAATACTTACAAATTTTTGAACAAAGCCATGGTGCATACGTAGTCCAAACTCTATATTAATGTGCACTTTATGAACTATGAGAGTGAAATACCCAGTTGTCACTACCAGCAATCGTTGCAACATATACAGGAATGATTTATTTAACAAACAATGAACTGTACGTTTAGTGTCTTTGTTTAAAAAATATTTTAATGAGGTGGATCGTTAACGATCCGTTGGTCACAGATGGGTTAAAGAAAAAGCGTGCCATGCATCTCAAAATGAAGTCTTCCTATCCACCGAGCATTTCGAAAACCGTTTAAAATCCAGCATCGTATTGTCACCAGCAAAAAGCGTTTCACCCATCAAGCACGAAATTAAATGAAACAGTCCCCGGCCTTCCGGTTGATTCGCGTCGCACAGTGTTTCGCAACGAAGCAAATAAACGACAAATTCCCTCATAATCTATCGGTACATTTACCTCGGCTCGGCGCGTTTCGTTTCGCTGCGGGTATAGAACGCGAATAAATTCATTAGTCGCGCGTTCGCGAGCGTTCCGATGCGTTATCTATCAGCGGTCGGCGCCTCCCCCCATTCTGGCCAGTAACTGCAAAAATTAAACGTGTACCGTTGACGCCGCGCGCATAATGAACAACAGGAAAACAGTCGGCGGGAGACAATCAATTGTAGAATTTACGGGCGTTGCTAATTAAAGGTGCATCATGGGACAGCGCAAACATTCGCGCGGGACGCGATGTTATTGAATAACCGGGGTTCTTGCTGCGCCGGGACCATTTGCACAGTCAACAAGATTTTTCGGCTCTCCGCGCTGTTCCCTTGTTTGCCCCCGTTATCGATTTCCTCCGGCTCGTTTTTCACCGCCCCCGTCTCTCTCTGTTAACCCCCTCGTGGCCCACATAATTCGCTCGTTCGAAAATCGTGACGAGCCGGACCGTAGCGTGCCCCCGTGTAAACACTTCCGTTACCATAATCAATTTTCCCTTCGGCGTCGCGTGACGATTTTCGGTGTAACTCGCGCACACGGCCGCGCACGTGCTTCACCGTCCCTTCACTGCAAATAATATTCACTTGGCTCCGCGTCGGTTCCATTCGAATCTTTCGCCGGTCGAAGTCTTTCGAGCACCGTCGACAACTCTCGGTGACGAGCGCGAACTGTTTTCGAGGGTGCTCGACACGCGTGGCCGTCGATAGGCTCCTCGAATTTTCGGGCCACCGGGTCCGAATCGAGGATGGACGAACGAGAAACAAGAAAACCTCGCGCAGCGAGATCCTTAATTTGACGAGCCTGTCGGGCCGCGCGCGCTGCGACCAAATTGAAGAATTTTTGACATAAATCGAACCACTCTCGAACGTGTCCGAGTGTCTCGTTTTGCGGAATTTATAATTGAGCCGTTTATTCTGAATATGAACTAAGTCCGTTTGCCGTTTTTTGTTACTGGAGTAGCGCGTATATTGTTCATTTAATAATTGCTATTACTTTAATAGAAATTGTAAATTTAAGTCTTTTAAATACAGTTAAGCAGTGTGATTTTTATTTCTTTTTTTGAAACGCAACCCTCAAATATCTCAGTTTTAATGGAAATAGACTTAGGTCACTAGCAAAGTAGACGGCTCAATTAATAGTCAAAATTTGACAAATCGTTGCAGTAAAAGTTAAATTACATAACATAATTTTCCGTTGCGGATGGATACTTTATTGTTTAATTAAAGATATCCATCACTACCATCATTTGAAATAATTTAAATTTTCTCTGTCATTGGTAGATAGTACATTTTATAACAAAATTAACAGTTGAAATACGAAACAGTGACACTATCAGAAGAATTCGACAATTTTATTACATTATTTATAACTTGTTGAAATTATTCAAGACAGAAATAAATGTCCATGCACTCAGTATTTATTGCAATCGACGCAGAGAATTTTTATTTTGCATATAGATCCACAGTCTTCCTACACACGTCTAAATAAAGACGTGTATACATTAAATTTATCGGACAACAATAATTCCGATATTTTCTGTTTAATACAGGAACCGAGGTTGGTATTTTGCAGACTATCTCTAAAAAGACCACGCCGTATATGAAAAGTATGGAAGCAATTTCTATGAATCGCGCTAACGCTCGTCGCGGCGCGTAATCGACGCATAAATTTCGAAAGAGCAGTTTTAAATTTAAACACGCATTTTTCCGAGCGTGCTGCGCGATACACGATAATTCTAAGCGAGTTAAATGACGCCGAGCGCGGAACGTTCTGTATGCACGGGCTAAGCCGATCATTGCACATTACGACTTATCATTATTTGAAACAGACCGTAATTCTCTGTTGCCGGGACAAACGAGTTTCTAATTTATGTCGCGCCACGCTCGAGTTAATGAAAATGCTAGGCAGCGGGGCCCGGGCCGAGTTTACAAAGACCGAGTTAACGGAATACACCGAATTTTCACGCGGGCCGGCCATAATGCACGGTGAAACATGATGATCGCTCCAGTTCACATTACGCAATACGGACGATCGAGCACATTTTACGGGAAAGTATGCCGAGGAGATAAATCAACGTGGAAATCGTGACGCCAACGCGTTGCGTAATAAAGCGCGTTATAAATCTGAGTTCCCTTGCCGCGTCTTGTCCAGATCGAAGTCATTTACACTCATTGTCGCGAGACAAAGTCTATGTGACAGAGATTTCCAGTAATAACTAGGCTGTGGATCTTTACATAGAATACAAATTATTATCTATTATTATTGTATTCGTATATATTATATTTATTTCATATAAATCATTATTTAAAAGTTATCTGCATCGATTGCAGGAAGCAGGAGATAAATGGATAACGATTCCCTCCGTTAATGATTTTATTAAATTATAAATAATGCTCCTGTAATGTCAATTGCTTATTATGATTAATATCACCATGCATAGAATAGTCTAGAAGCCACCTGTTAGATATAAATGTTATTAACACTTTAGTACTCCAATAGATGCACCTACACAATTAACATAAATTTTATCTTTATTCTAAAAAAATATTGTAATCGATAATGTCCTAATTAATGTAACTATAAATATAATGATGGTTGAAGCAAGCGACTTAGAATATTTTCGAGATATTAAGAGAATAGTATAATAGACAATCAGACATTTTTGCTGAAATTGCAACTGGAACGATAAAGAGAATGAGAAAGGTGCTTATCTCCATGTAGGTCGCCATATTTTCCTCGTGAAAAAGTTATTTCCTTTTCTAGCGAATGTATATCGCCGTGCAACATGGGTGGTATTTATACATCGACTTAATTTCCGTCGGAATCGCAGGTTCATTGCAGCGATCGCAACGCGGGCTTCTCGGCGAACTATTTAATATTTGTGCCCTCCGCCTTGTAATATGAATTTCTCTAAGTGGAATTTATTTTTAAAGAACCGCGTGCTTCAGGCTTCTTCGCAACTTCGAGATCTCAATTTCAAGTTCTCTTGCTCACGGAATTGGTATTCTGCGCGATAAACTTTGCAGGAAGCCTAAACAAAATTCTGCCGCGTTGTGTAATCGAACCGGCGCGATGCTGATTTCTGTTTAAAAATGCTGAACTCATTCCTGCGGGAAGCGGGTCAGTGGACGGCAAATGTAATAGGAACAGTTAATTACCAGGCGAAATTGACCAGCTGACTGCTGTATGAAACATATTACGTACCGCTCGAATTTAGAAATTCTTGCTGAAATGAAATCAGCGGAATTTGTTTAAAATGTGTTACGACGGAACAATATGTACAGTTATTACGATTATACTGCGAGTCTTTGTGCAAAATTAAAATTACTTAGGTGAATTATATAAAACAGGAGCTGGATAAAAATGTTTTTTTTTTCAAACAATTTTAGTGGACTGAAACTAATGTAACAATATTCAGTAATTCTTATCTTTATTTAATTCTGTCATAAATGCATAAAATCCTAATAATTATGATGCATGTGATTCTTCAATTTGGGTGTACTTGATTGAATTACTTTGTTGCTAGATCGTGATTCAATTGTGCAATTAACGTAAGAATGATACATCTGATACGACTACCAGTCGCTGTCTAATTGCAATTGCGAGAGCCCGGTAGTCATCGCGCGGCTGTTCTTAACTTACGTGTTTATAATTGGTTTAATATCGCGGGGTACATAAGCGTTCCAAATTGCCGAACTAATATCGGCCGGGAACTCGTTCGGAACTGCCGTTTCAATGCATTAAAATAATACGAACCGCTAAAACTAATCCACAATTGAAGTGTCGCCTAGTTGGTGAATCCGCTTTCCAGAAATTCAATTAAGTTGCCGCATTTGCAATTCAACGCATAATTCCGAAATGCGAGCGGACGTTTCATAAATGACCGGGCTTTGAGCATATCGTGGAAAATCATACATCGGATCGATTAATTAATTACTGTTCTCGGTTTGCCGCGAAGAAACCAGCGAACCGATGCGCCGGTTCATTCGCGCGCCGGCTCTTAACACTATAATGGCCGGTGACGCCACAGTGGTGTCATTTGCGTGCTGGCCATTAACGACCGCTGACGCCGCACTGGCGTCACTCTAATCGCGACGATGGCGACACATATTCGACATACGAATTGACTCGTCCAATCGGTTCCTATGAAGTAGCTTCGAAGAGTATATTGTCCAAAATGAGCTTAATCTTGGAATTATCATAATTTTCTTACAATTTTCATAATTTCCTGTCTCCTTAATATTTATATTACTTTTAAAATGATATTTTTATGTGGTTATGCGACTTGATATATTTAAATCAATGGTGAGATATTGTTACAAAATAATTATATATATAATATAATTATTATACATATATTATATAATAATTATATAATAGGAAAAGTAAATAAGAACAACATAGTTCTGAACAGCTCGTTAGATCGATGCGAACATCGTCATCTCGATCATAATTATGTGACACATTTCATGCGAACTTCCATTCATTAATATTTCTGTTAATTCTCGCTACGTTCGTTTATTATTTTTGACATATTCGATACAACTACCTAATTCATACTACCCTCAACTTTAATTTAAAAAATTATACACGATGCGTTCACGACGACTCCGACCCATTATCGGAGTGCAAGGGGGTTAACACCCGCAAAAAGAATTGGAAAGTGTTGGTAGTCTGTCGAGCGGTGTTTAAAGGCTCCCTATACCGCAGTCACTTGGTCGTTCGAATCCGGTTTAAGGCAGCGTTATCGAGCGTTTTCTACGCGGAGCGAATCCCGGGATAGCGATCGCCGCTAAAAACAATTGAAAACATAAATCCTGGGGAACGGTGTTCTCAGTTTCATTCAACGCCGCGCCGTTTCTCCGTTATTTATGCAAATGCGCTCCCCGGAATTTCCATTTTAATCGATGGCACGGTGTCGCACGGAAAAATTTACCGCTTCGAATCGACCATCTAATCGCCGACAAAATATCCCCGCAATTGGCCCCTATCGGATTATCCCGCGCGCTATAAATTCGACGTGGGAAAAAAATCGTCGCTTCCTCGTCCTCGGTTGCCGTGAAAACGAACCCACGCAGGTGCACACAATGAGACACGCACGGACACGCGTACAAATCAAACACAGGAAAACACACAGGTACACAGAGCTACACACAAGTACATACAGGTACACACAGCTACGCACAGGTACACATATGTACACACAGGTACACACAGAAACACATAGAGATATATACAGAGGTATACACACACGCAGAGAGGAACACATAGAGATACATATCACACAGATGCAAGTGAGAGAAAAAAGAGAGAGAGAGAGAAAGGGGTGAGAGAGAAAGAGAGAGAGAGAGAGAGAGAGAGAGAGAGAGAGAGAGAGAGACGGAAGAGAAAAAGAAGAGGAAAAGATATACGTGTCGCCGAACTGGCCACGATCTGCTAGCAGTCTGCAATCAGGGGTTTAACCGTTCTCCCTACACCTCCGCCATTTGTTTGGAACCCACCCCCGTGGCACCGCGGTAGCCACGGTGAAAACTTGCTTTGAATCGGACCGCGAACTTCCGGGCCGCGCGCACGTGTCACCGTGCAACGTGCAACGCTTTCTGATATTTTGTCGGCTGGTTTCGCAACAACGGGATCTCTTGAGGCACCGCTGCCAGATACACTGAGCCAACAGACTGTGAACACTGCGTTAAATATGCTGGCGCTTTTAGCCGGCGGATTTCCAGCCGCGTAATGCTTTCCGAATTTTGTTTGCGCTGACGGGCGGAACGCACACTTTTCAGGCGCAGAGATGCGAGCTGATAATCCGGTTATCGATTCGCGAGGCCGGCCTACGGGTGAGACCAAGAACTATTGTATTTAGAACGGAACGGTTTATGCCAAATTCGTTTCGTGCGCTGGCGTGGTCCACGATTTTTCATTCCGCGTGGAGAACGTCAAATTAACTTTGTAGATATAGTTAGTTAAAATTGTAAGGAGTAGCATATTTGATGATCCTTCACGGTATTTTCATCGTATTTTATAGTACGATAAGTATAACTATATACGCTAGTGACGTGATGACAATTAAAAATGTGCTTCTATAAGTTTATGGTCGAGTTTTAATAGATAACGAAGTTATAATAATAATTAATATCTTATTTGGAAGGTTTTCCTGGTAATTCTCGAAATTATTGTCAGAATGTCTTCAAAACTACTGCAACAATAGAGCTCCAGTTTCGTCATGCACAGTTATGCATAACATCTTAGCTCCTTGAAGAAAAAGCGAGTTGAAAATGGCGAAACATTATATTAAGAAGCGTATAATAAAGTTAAAAATAATGTTCCTAGCAAATCCAACTGCTTATCAAGATGAATTACTCTAATAATAAATCAAGCAATACTTGTTCTTCAAAACGACAACTAACGAATCATACAAAATCTACCAGAAAAATGATTTTTAAAATGCGAGTCAAAAAGTCCAAGTGTTACTTGTTCACCAATCTAATAATTATTTTTATACACATTGCGAAGTCGAAAGTTGATTAAAGCCGGTGTAAAACTGAAAGAAATGCTTCCAGAAGTAATAAAAAGAATAAAAAGAGTAGAATTCACGGTGTACTACGATATAAAAAACGATCAGAGCACTACCATGCGCGGAAACAAGTTTAAGAATTGCACACCTCGGCAAACGTTCGCGTTTTGCAAAGCAAATCGCAGCTCGGGAGATCGGGATTTCGCAGAATGCCTCGTCAAGCTTCGTTTTCGAAAAAATAAAAGCCGAAAAATTCGGAGAGCGGAGTTCAACGAACCCTGGAAAGTTTCCACGCCTCTGGAGACCTCGATAAACGAGCGCATCAGTTTCTAGCGTTATCGTTAACAGATAATCCGATCCGTGCCGGTCCTGATTAAAATGCCAGGCGGTCGAGGGCTGGCCAAAATTCGCAACCGTTGAAAATCGAACGCAATGCCGTCCGATGGGTGGCTCGCAACTCGCAATCGGGCAGACTCGCGGCTAATTTGAGTCTGCCCTTCAATTATGGTTCTGCGGCCCGCAGGCGCATCACCGACCCTTCTCTCTCTTTCTCTCTCTCTCTCTCTCCCATCTCTCCCCCGCCGCCATAGCAGCCAAATTAGATCAAACGCTCACGACAATTTCATTTGCTCGTGATTCGCCAATTAACGTGGTGCGCGCGATCGTTCTCTATGTGCTTGTGCCCGCCAGTTCAGCCTCCACCCCTACTTCCGGTCATCTCCGCGAGCCCTATCCCTTTGAGAAGCTACCGACCTTGATATCCCGCCACCGGTACGCCTCGCTGCTTATGTGGAAAATTAAGTACTCGATTTTAC
>CM052154.1:6816996-6835634 GCA_028455555.1 Augochlorella aurata | reverse complement strand
TATTATATTTCTAAGCATTTCTAAATATTATATTGCTATATTTCTAAGTATTTCTAAATATTATATTCCTATATCCCTAAGTATTCCTAAATATATAAAGAACATCGAAAATAATTCCGGAAGAGTGAAACAAAGACGAGGAAGTAGAACAACTGTTTCCTTCGACCTCAATCGCAGACGTTTCCCCAATGATCCTTAATCTCGGACAGAACAAAATGTCCGGGCTGCTTCCGGCCGCCTTCACGGCAGCGTTCCTCGGAATCCGCGTTCCGCCGGTGTCAGGCTAATTGAAACGAATCGCAGCCGCGGGAACACCGTGACACCTCGTTCGGAGTTTTCCGCGCGCGAAACAAATCATTATGCAATTCAGACTCCCCGGACAATGGCCGCCGAGAGTCTCCGCGGCGGGTAAATTATTGGCGCGATAATTAGGCCGGCCCCTCGGAGCTGAATGGGCACGCGGCGCTCTTCCACCGGTAACAACAGCTTTTAACTTTTCCCGTCTGCGAAGCCCGCATCCCGAGAAATCGAGTAACTAACTTGGATGAAGCGGCGGAACCTCTCCGCGAAACAGACGGTTTCGCAGATTGTATTTGACCAACTTTCTGCAGCAAGAACACTGCCAAATGACTGTTTGTCTTCGGTAAGTTGCAGCCCTTTGTATCCTGTATAGCCGCTGCCTACATGAGCTCCGGAGTTCCTTCGGAGTTGAGCGCTTCGGGCTTCACTTTTCATATTATGATAAATAGGACCGGGCTAGTTTTGATTACCGTTACTTAATACAGAGTCGACGGTGCTCCGGAAGCCACTGTTTCACGTTTCTTTAGGGAAGTTTTACGCTTTTAGTCGGATTCTTGGCTGTTATTATTTTAATACCACGAAATTCATTTGTACTGCAACTTGGTAGTAGATTGAGACGGCCACTGATCGGACACGCAGAGTCACACAGTGGTATTATATTTAATATGTTATTTACAGTATTTACAATATCAGCAATCGAAAAGTTAAAAAATTGAAAATGGTCGTTTTGGGATCAATTCTAGTGTTGCAAGGGGATAATGACGTCAACTGGTCAGACACAAAGATATGGCCAATGCTAAAATATTTCCATTTAGATATATATGTATAACAGTTTCACAGCAATGGAATAAGATTGTGAAAAATCAGGTTGCAAATGTTGTTCTACAGGTAAAGATTTCAATAAAGTCTAGAATGAGTTCTTGGACAATTTAATTTTAAATAAATAAGTAACAATGGGAGCTTCATTGGAAAGAATTTAATAAAACTCAGAAAAGTGTTCAAATAGAAAGGAATTCAACAAACATTTTATTTGCTCTTGAAACTAACACAAAATCGTAGTCTGGCTTCAAGAAATGATCGATTACGTACTGTGTGGCATCGAGTATGATTGATTGAAATCCATTAGTTATCGATGCCTTCAAATTTTCTAATTGATCCGACTATGTTGCAATTATACGATTTTCAACTCTGAGGATTTTCGGATAGAATTTTTTTGGAAAAGAAAATACAACTTTTAGCAAATGATTAAAGAAAATTTCGACTTTTAAACCATCTAATGAACCATCCGACTTAAAGCATTAATAATTGCATTGATTAAAATAAACTTTTACCAGTTTGTATTAAGAAAATACTTTTTTCTAATATTTATTGACAAAATTGGAGATAGAGAAGTATTTTTAGAGGAAGAATATCGTTCAGTAAAGTATTATCTTTTTCACAGCCATTCAGTTTGATCAAAAAATCATTGATTTTATTATAAAGTTCATCGAAGGTTTCGGCTAATAGCGTACACGTTGTTAGCAACGTGGTGTGATGCATTTATGGGGTTGGATGTTCGTTGCTAGATCTGCTTCTGGTCATTCAAATGAACTTGGCTCCATATTTCGCAGCCGCAAAGACGAGTGGGGACGGCCGTCTAATCAGATAACCAGAATGGGAGTTGCATTTGAGTTACAACTCGAGTGAAACATAGATATGCATAAGTCAGCGCAACCCAATGCGTTTCGTCAGGCAAGTAGAATTTAGAACGGGCTGTAATGACATAAGTAGTAGTCCGGCAGATAGCATCGTCCTACAAGTAACATGAGGTCCCTACATTGTTGGAGAAGCACCATGAATCCTGCATCAGCCTAGACAAGTAGAGCGAGAGTCTTATCAGATAAGTGAAATGGGTTCGTACCTGGCCAGACAGGTAGAAGGAATACAAATTAATGTGTGCGCAAGGCTTCCCATTAACTTATACGAGGACTGTACTGAGTGGCCATTAATTATCGAAACAATCGGTAAAACTATACGATTTATAATAATTCGAATATCATTAAGATTATGTCAAGCTCATGCTAACTTGACTTGCGACGTCCGTTTTATGAGGAAATAAGATTTATGAATAATTCAGTATTTATAATAGTAATAATATATCAAAGAATAAATATTTGTTCATGTCAATAAATTTATTGTAGATTTGCTTTTACAAAATATTTTACGAAGAGTGAAAATTGGAGATTAGGAAAAATATAAGCAAAGTGACAAAAATATAAACAATAACTGCGTTATATTACTTCATGATCCTCTGTTTTTTGTCACTTGTGATCAGGTTGTGCATTTTATGCAATCAAGATAAAATTGAATAGGGCAAATACAGTACTGTAAAGGCATTAGAAGAAAGTTAGGATATCGTTGCATTATTTATTACAGCTGTTAAAAGAGAAAAGTCATTTTCATCTAAACTTAGACGATTTTTATTTTGTGTAAAGATTCCTAGTCTACTTATAATAGTTTTTAAGAACCGTGTCTCCAAGTTTCGCCGTGATATTTTTTCGAAACTCTGTCTTTGATTTTAAGTCGTTAGAAGGAGGACGTCGCGGGAACGGAATAAGAAAGATGCGACGGACCGAAGGACATAGATTTATGAACAAACTTCCCTGTCAATGTCGGGGTGGCGCACACACCGACACATAGTCCAGCGGAGGCTATCGTCTGATCAAGATTAATGACAATATCCCGTAGCCAAGTAATTTCAGGCATCGAGTCAAGTTGACGCGCGGTACGCGAGCCTTGTTTTGCTTACAGTACATTTATTCAACATTAGTTATACGCGATTTAACTTGGCCCTCCCGTCCTCTCGCTCCCACTCTCTCTCTCTCTCTCTCTCCCCTTCTCCCACTCTCCCATTCTCTCTCTCTCTTTCGGCCACATCTCGGATAGCTGCCGTTGGCCAAATTCACCCCTGTCAGCCGTGTCACGCTGATTTCCTTACTTTTACGTGATTTATAACAATACCATCATCAGCAGGAAGCGACCAAGCTCTAAGTAAAGTGGCGACAATGCTTCTTGGCTGGCACGTTCGATAGATAGTGTCCCTCACTGTCCAACTTCCGCTGGAAAATTGAGAAATAAGCTCGGTATCGACGGAAATTGCCGACCAGAATCATGGCCGCCACGATTTTCCCGGTAAATGTTGTAAGAAGCCACCGTGTCACACTTCAGAACTCCATTTGTCTCAACTATTAAGTTTTACGAGAGACGCGCGCATTTTACTCGGAAAATCGCGAGCTGAAGAAATTGCAAATTAACAATCGCGACGCACTGTTGTAGCTTTTCCTAAAAGTTAGCCTGAGTGCTTTTGGCCGATAGAAATTTTGAAATTTCGCGTCTGATTATTATGTCGTAGACCGTCAAATTTCATTTTTTATTTCAAATAATATATATACCGATTATGACAAAAATGACTAGATCGTATGCAAAATAGCAGAAATGTTTAAACAATTTGAAAATATTAATGTGTTAAAATTACCAAGGAAAGAAATCAATTTCTCTACAGTTTCTACATCTCGCAATTAATTAAGACAATTGTTATTTTGCATAAAGATCTGTATTCTAATTATTACTGTTTTTACAATTATATTGTTTACTATTGATCAATTTAGGCAACATACTCATATTACGTAATTTAGAAAATCATGATCCTTTTTTATTCACAGAAATGGTTGAAAATTTGGATCGTCATATTAAATTTTACTTTCTAATAATTATGTAATTGTAGAAAAATATTAAAAATCTTATGCTTGATATTTTTAATAACCTAGAAAACATTAACGTGTCGATTTAATGAATTCCGCCTACGGCGAAGATGGCAGCGTTTTTCTTTCGCTGTTATAGCATGATAACCGACAAAGAGAATTTCGTAAAAACTGGTAGAACTATCACCATATCATTCTACCATTTTTATGGCACCGATTAAAACGAATGGGAATTTTATTCAGCGTCTAACGACGCGCATGGAATTACAACTTCTACATATGGATCTCGGAATGAGCTAGTTTGAGAAAGCAATCTCTATACCCCAGGACGCAGATTGGTATTTCTCGAAAGTTTCCATAGTTATATTTCCTTTTCGTAGGCCGTATATCCAGCCACGCACGGTTTCATCCGGCAGTTCGTTCCCTCGGCTGAGAATTTAAAGCAAGAAAGAGCAATTCCTGTTGGTGTTGCCGAGTTATGTCGGCGGAGCGCGATAATGCCGGCTAGCGCACCTCCCAAGTATACAGGATTCAGAATTATCACGGAAATTGTTTCGCCACGGTCCAATCGATGTTCATTTCTCGCCTCAATATTTATCAATTTTTATTTAGCCGATATTTCATTGGCGAATCCGGAACAAAAGCAATTCGGAAAATACCGGTGGCGAGAGCCGGTCTCTATTTTATTTGGATTTTCATCCCGATATTTAACCAAAAACTCTCCTGCCTGGAGAACAATGAACAAAGCGCAGTTCTTTTGGACTCGTTTTGGAGCGGCACGACCCGTTACAGCCGCGGGAATTTATGATGTAAAACGGACCGCGGTTGTTTTTACAGTGCGGAGTAATTCTGCATAAATGACAGAGGAAGCGGTTACAAAAATAGAGATAAAGTCTCTGCCGTGCGGTTTCCGCTTTGCAGACTTTACTGGAGTCCGAGCAGTAATCTCGGCCGTATTTCGCATGAACAGTGTCACGAAATTTCATTCGAACCGACGATTTATTACGGGACACCTCCGAACAACGCGTTCCCGAAGGTGTGGAACACTTTCATGAGAAACCGTCGAAGGTTATCGAGAACCAACGGATGCTCGGGAAGTTTCGCAGCCGTGGAAAGTTTCGTCGAGTATCTTTAATACAGCGTCAAAATGATTATGTAGCTACAAAGTGTTCGAAAAGGGATAATAATAATTAACACTTTAATAGCTTGTCATGGGAATTTCAACTTCGGCGGATCTCCCTCGTTCCGAGAAGTTTCTTCGCGTACACACTCATTCCTTTACACCTGAACACGCTTTTCAAATATTACCTTTTATTTTCGCCCACTTTGCGCGGGAACGTATTGCAGAAATACGGGTCCTTCGAATTTCAAAATTCGCGAATTTATTTTTGAAGAATGGTACTTTATTTTATTTGATAAATTATTTTCTATAGATTGTTATGTAATATCTAACACCTATTCTTTATCTGTCAAAATAATTGTTTATAATTGATCTTGGCCTATATGTTATTTTAGTTGATAAATTATTTTCTATAGATTATTATGCAATATCTAAAACCTATTCTTAATCTGTCAAAATAATGATTGATAATTGATATTGGCCTATGCAATACCATGTCGACCGAGTTGGTGGTGAGAATGAAGATTCAAAATTAAAGTCCCTTTACCGGTCTCTCGACTTTTATCGGATATTTCTAATTACACACCTTGTAACAATTCCGCGAAGCAATTAGCGAGTGCGCATTAACGTGCTTGCAAAGTAGATCTCCCAGATAACTTTTGTACTTCGAGTCTACTCAGATAATCACTATTCTTATTTTCATGGTTTTAATAGTAATTTTAGGAATGAAGCGAGTACTGTATCCACTACGAAATTCCTTTATCTCAATGATTGCGAAGAACTTCATTTGGTTCTTACAGTACACCGTACATGTCATAGTTTGACGTCGCCACAGGTACTAATAGTTCTACCTGAGAATTGATTGCAATATTCCACAAAGATGATCAATATAAAGATATTTAGCAGAGCGCGGTTTAACAATGAAGGTCAAGGGGTTAACCAACCGTAGAATTTTCTACGAAAAGTTGTAGTGACAATTGAGTCGCCAATTTCGCAGAGGCCAATGAGCACTTAGGAACGGATATTGGTTCGGACTGGTTAGAACGGGATCGATTGTATTTGTCAGCGAAGTAGAACGGCATTATCCGAGGCTAAGCCCACAGAAGAGTGGTGAGATTTGTTAAGGCTGTAGAATAGGTCCACGCACGGCCGGACAAACAAACGGAGCGGGTCTACACAGACACAAATATCGCGCGAACGGTGCGGCCATGGGGGTATCTATTTTGTGGCGGCAAATATTGGTCGGAATTTAAGCAATCGAAAATCGCGGTGACTTTTTGCCAGTGCGCGACTCGCCGCGAATAGTCAACGAAGTCGCAGCCGCCACCCTACGCTGCCACGTGAATCGATAACTTGTCACGTGAAATAATTACCGGGAAACCTTTCGGCTGTGCACGGCAGTCAGCTGCAATTTGAATCCGCTCACCATGGCAGCGTTCTCTATCCGGCGGTTGGATAAACTTTATCAAAGCCACTGCAACTTTGACGTCACGTATTCGATTGTAAACTTCGATGGAAGCATCAACGAACGATCCCGGACCGACTCGGCGACTACTTCGAACGGCAATTATTGAAACCGCAACTAATTCTCTAATCAACCAGCCACTAGAAAGCTACGGCGAAAATTAATATCTTGGTGGCCGAGCTTCGCCAACTTTGCTCCAGTTAATTAAATCGAACCTTGTTATTAGGTCGAATTCTTTGGGGAGGTTGGAGACTGTGGTTGCGAAGTTTGAGTAAAAGGCGTTAACTATTGTTATATAGTAAGTCATTATTAATAAGTGATCTACAGAACTGGGAATTTATATGCTGGTTTATAGATTATTAAAAATATTAAAATAATATCAAAAGCATTTTAAAAAAGATTTGAAAATACTATCGTGTTGCGTCATTTGTCAGAGTGATTAGAAAAGGAATTAGTTGTCTATATAGCCATTGTCTCTCGGAATTAACGCAGATATGTTTTATTCTGCTTAAAAATTCGCAGTCTAGTTATCATTTAGATTTGGCGAAACATAAATAGATGGTTCCTTTGATTACATTTTTATGGTATTAGTTTCATAGAAGATATTAAATATTTTTATGGGAATTATTTTTTATCTAAATATTTTTATCTAATCTAAATACTTGTCAAATGGATGAAATAAATTTACTTTTCTTTCTTACAATTAACTTAAACGATTTTTGTACTGCAGAATAAATAAAATGACATGGTGAAATAGAAAACTGTAAAAGCATTAGACGCGTTTAACTGTTGTATTTTCTTCGACTTGTCAAAATGATTGCAAAATGAATTAGATTCATATCATGACGTCCTTTTCTCACGATTTCTTTGAACGATTTTTCGACTGCGCGAAGATTAAAAATTCGCAGCTTCGTCGTCAGTAGTTTGACGGCAGGTAATCGATTTTTGTATAAAACGGCGTGAATTATTGCGGAGTGTAATACGGTAAAAGCTAGGAAGAATAGTCTGCCGAGTCTACAAAATGTTTAATGCCTCGAGCATGAAAGGTATTGAAGAAAGATGCGGACCGCTTGTTTGCAGAGTCCTTTCAAGTTCGCCTTTCGCACTTCACGAAGTTCCTGTAGACGGCAGACTTTCTACCGGCAATTTATTGCAGTCTCGAGTGTTCCGAACGACAATCACATTAATAGAACGTTCTCGATTATTCGAGTCCCTTGATTTTTACGGTTCGAACATTTATTACGGCGAACTGTGGATTTTGTGCACTTAGAGCAAAAGTGAGTAAGATAATAAACGTATTTTTATTGATCTATTGCAGTTTGCTGCAATCGAGGCAATTAATTTTTATCTTGCATAAAGAGTCACGCTATAACGATAAGAACAAATTTAATTGTTTTTACCCAAACCGAATATAAATGATCCAGAAATAATTTGTAAAAATTGGAGGCAAGAAGTAATTTGATTTTTTGAGGTTCCATAGAAGGATGTAGATTAATATTATTTATTAATCTACAAAATCTATTATCAATATAATCATGAAGGTAAAGGTTGACGTACAATAAATATAAATTTTCGTTCTGGTACAAGAATTGTTAGTAATAAAGGAATTCAACCCACTAGCCGTGAAAAAAATCATAGATCGAGTGGTTGAAGGAGGAATGTAGTTTCCAAATGACTCCTATTTCTCGCCATGGATTCAGAAAATTTATATTTCGCATAAAGATCCACAGTTTATAAGCACCATCAGTTCTCCAGTCGAGAAAATGGTTCTTCACCCGAATAACATCTAGAGACTATTTCTAACAATGACGACGAGCCGCCCTCGTGGTAAAGCCAGGCGTTAAATTAAGAAAAATACAGGGAAGTGTAGCCATAACTCAAGGAGCCGGCTAAATTAAACAGCATCTCCTCGCTAGAATATTTATCCCACGTGCTCAATTAAGCCGGTGACAAACCGCGGCGACGCGGTTCGAATTAATCACGCGTACACCGCGCAGATTCGAGTAACCTGGGGATCAGTGGCTTGGGCGCTCATAAGTCAAAAGATTCCGAAGGTACACTTTCATAATCCAACAAGACCTCAATCAATCTCCCGGTAATCCGACCATCGCCCGGAAACGCCGGCGAAATTACTCGATCCTGGAACAACAATCCGGAGCCACCGGCAGGCAGCCCCGGCCCCCCTCTTCAAGATTAATCAAAGTTGATTGCGAACAGATCATTACAGCTCCGTCCCCGCGGTGACTGCGAGCACAATAAGCCCCCAATAGATACTTTCCCGGACTCCGTCGAGCTGAATTTCTCCGTCGGGGCAGGGACGGAGTAGACCGTCTCGAGCGGCGGGAGAAAGGGACGCGGGATGGAAAGAGTTGAGGCAAGGATCGAGGAGAGACACGGTGCACAGCAATGGAATAAATTACGCGGATGAAAAGGGCGACGGTGGGGTGGCGAGGGTGGGGTCGTCGCGAGGACAATTTTCCTTGATCAAACCGCAGCATCGGGACTCTCCAGGACTCCGACAGTCCAATAACTGAGTTATTGCTTGGTCGCCGTTGGCCGATACACGAATGGGGCGGTTGCGCGTTGCCAGTCCGCTACACGTCATATGGTGGATCCCTTTGTATCAGCCTATTCAGGGGAACCGCGGCAATACCAACGACGTACATTCCCCGCGTACAACGAGCCGGCTGGCACGTAATACGCGGTGCCTCGGTGTGCGTCGAAACGTGAGCCCTAACGACGCGGAACGCTGGAACAAACCGTGTCCTGTGCCTGGCAGCTCGTTCCCTCTTCCGTTCCTCTTCCATCCCCCTCCGCCTTCTTCTTCTCTACCTCTCGCCTAGTCGCTCCTTTCTCCGCTGAGAAACCTCACCCGTCCCACCTACCCTGCTTTCTATTTCTCCGTGACAGTATATCGGTATCCTAGCTACCGAGTCCTACGCTCGAGCCCGGGAGGAGTCATTATTGATGGTTACTCCGAGCGAGCTGCGATCGGCACGACTCCCAGTTTGGACAGGAATTGGGTTAAACTTGGACGAGTGGTTGTTGCGAGCCGTGCTCTTTCCCAAGCCTCCGATACGTATCGCTGCGAGAGATAGTTTGACGAGATGTTTGACTTAGTTCCACGGTAACTATTTTTCCCGGAGAGCTTGTTTGATCTTGTTGGAGGCCGAGACATTTTCAAGAACCCCGCGTCGACTTCGGAGTCTCCGAATTGGGACATCGATTCGATGTAGCGCGACGGTGTTCGCGGGATTAGGCGTGCTTCGAGTTATGTTTCATACTTGATACTCGTAACCTTTAAAATTAGTGTAGTAATAATAATAATAATAATTTATTTATGTACTCATATACAGCACAACCTCTTTTAATACTCTCTGCAAGTGAAAATGAGGATTTTTAATGTGTTTGACTTTGTTTGTGGTTGTTTGAGTATGTTTGTCTCTTGTCTCTGTTTCATGGGGATAATATGAAGCTGTTCTTCGTCGATTTTGATACATCTTCTGTGTAAGAGGATTTGCACGCAACGAAATCTGAATTGGAAAATGTACAAGGTTGGTATAACGATGTTTGAGGTTTGGTCGCGTTTGAAGAGCAGTGTTCGTCAGTGATGTTCGAAACTCAAAAAGTCTCAATTTTCAGTGCAAGTAGAAATGTAGATTTTTAATATGATCTGACATAGTTTGTAGTTGCTTGTGCTTTGTGATCGCGTGTTTGATAGGGATAATACGAACGCGTTTTCCGTCGATGCTTCGACGACTTCTGCGTCCGGTGTCTGTTTAAATGGATTCGCGCACGATGAATATTCATGCTGATCGTGTCTGACGAGTTTATTTATTTTAGTGCGGATGTAGGTGTTGTTTTCGTTTGCCCAACAGAATCTGTATCTAGAATTAGTGTTGCTCTTTATTCCGTATAATACCTATCAATCTCGTTTGCATGAGCTTGCATACTGATTGTGCTTGAATAGCATATATTTCGTCAGTAACAAGAGCGAGCAGCGTCGCGTCATTTTCACCCATTCTCGAAGCTTCAATTAAATCGTCGAAGGACAATATTTCACATCGAAAATTGTGACGTTTCCATTGTAACGCTATGATCCGCTCTCCCTGTAGCGCGATAAACTGAGTCCGGATTTTATGCATTTATAACAACACGTGTTGGCGCAATTTGAACTAGTAAACAGATTACAGGGATTTCAGGATGCATCGCAGAAATTTTGTAAAAATTTCTTCTACATTGCTTAAACTAAATAGTAAGGTGACTGATCCAAGGTTTAAACTAAATCCAAGGTGAACGTGTTCGAACATTTTTAATTCTATACTCTGAAATCGAACTAGACAACATCAAAAACGATATTCAAATAGTTTTGCGAAAGTTATTTCAGGATATATTGTTTAAAAACTTTTTTCATTGACATATGAATATTCAGGTATACTGATATACTAAACGATGCATAGAAGTTTAAAGAAACTTCATAGTCGCATAGTTTAAGTATCGATTACTGTATCTATAAAATTGCTATATCGTTCATTATGTACGCTAATTCGCATTAAAACAATCTCACACGCAACAGTAATAGCAACTTTCATTTTCTAAATTAGATCTAACGAGTTTACACTATAATCACGCGATATACTCGTCGCTCGTACTGTTAGCAAAATTCGTAAGCACTTACGCCGTAATGTTATTAAAATAATTACCGCAGGGGGAACCGAAAATTACCGTGGACTCGGTAATTGCAGGTTCGCGATCGCCAAACGCGCGGCAGGTTGTTTACCGCGGTCGGATCAATAAATTGCCGGGTTCTTGTAAATTTTCTGCCGGAAGCCGTAGCACGGACGAATTTCTGACTCGCCGCAAAGGAACGGGACAACGGAGAACATTCTCCCTGATCTAATTTCGAAGGAAGCCACTTAATTTAAATGTCCGCCCTCCACCGCCAGTGTCGTCCCTCTCCCGTCCTTTATCGTTCCCCGGGGGACGGAATTAATTGCTTCTTAAGGAACTGGAATTATGTTTTCAAGAGCCACACCACGGCTCTTGTCGCGACCTCGGCCGAACCTTTCTTCCTCGAGGAGCACCGGTGTTTTCCGCGATACGGTTGCGGAATAATGTGCACGCTTGTCCCTGCGTTTTCCCGAAAAATAATTGGTTGGGAACGGTGTCGAAGACCGCGCGAGGAACGGTCGACGGGGAACGGTTCCCCTTGCGATCACGGCGAGGAAACGGCGAACTCCATCAAAGTATTCGTTTGCGTTACCGTGATGACACGAAGTTCTTCAAGTTCTTCCGACTAATTGGCAAATGGTATCACGGTTTACATAGGATACTGATTGCACCGGTGTTTGTAGACCGGGAAGCGTTCATTAAGCGATAAATGAGACGTGACGTTGTTGACTGCAAACGCTACCGAGAAAAATATTTGGATCGAGGAATTACCACGTTGAGAAGAAATTTAGGCGACGGCTTGTCAACCTGGCGAATTTTTACGCCGATATTCCTTTGCGAGGGAATCTGCTTTGGTGGATGATGCGAGCTGTTAACTGTTTGCTGTCGAAACCCAGTTGTACTGTTATTTGTAGATTTATTTATGCATTATTATGCTGTTGTAGAAGTTTATCTCTATAAATATACAATAGTAAGTTTATGTCTATAAATATAGTAAATTTATCTCTATAAATATAGTAAGTTTATCTCTATAAATATAGTAAATTTATCTCTATAAATATAGTAAGTTTATCTCTATAAATATAGTAAATTTATCTCTATAAATATAGTAAGTTTATCTCTATAAATATAGTAAATTTACCTCTATAAATATAGTAAGTTTATCTCTATAAATATAGTTGTGATCTATTCAATTTTATCGAAACTGCATAAAATCCGCAGGTTAATCGTAACCAAAAATGATCGCCCTAAAATAATTTCGACTGTAAAAAGTTAATTGGTGGATATGAATTTCATCGCTTTTGTGGGGTTTATATTTGGTAGTTGGTATATTCGAAATTTTGCGGTTCTGTTTTTTAAAATCAAGTTTTTTGAAAATAGTGTACAGAGAATTGTGAAAAGGAAGACTAAAATTTATGATCCTCAAAATAAAAAGAGGTGTCTTTTCAGTATGTATACAACAGTAAAACTCAATGATTCATTTTTCTGCATGAAGGATTACACTATATAGGGTATTGTAAAAAGAGATACTAGATGCTACTGTCGAGTTTTGTAAAATTAAAAAAGGTATTTTCTGAATACGTATACAAATTGATTCAATTATTTCCCAGCGTACAAGATAAAAGGCTACATGGAATTGTAAAAAAATATCGAATTTTACAGTTCAGTTTTATAAAATTAAAAAACATATCCTTCTCAATATCCATAGAAATCTCAGGTTCGATTGATTCAATTATCTTTTTGCATGAAATATGAAAGCGAATATGGAATTGCAAAAAGAAACAGTAAATGATCAAATACAGCGAACCAATTAAATGCAGTTGCATGCTTCTCGTGAACACCATGCCATGATCATTAAAATATAAAAATATAAAAATCAATATAAAAATGTTAATAATTTATCAAATAATATGCCCACCTTATCACACAGAACAGTTTTCGAATTTTTAAGCAACAGAAAGCCTGACGATCAAGAAAGCCTAATCTCGATCAACAAATAATTTATGAATTAATCTCATTCTCTTACGTGAACAATTTATCTAGAAATATTTTATTGAAGAGTATTCTAAAGGATTTCACTGGTCAGAAATAACAACGTGATCTCCTCTTCACTCGCAAGAAAGAATCGGCTCCGCAGCGACGTAGAATCCATTACCGAGCATTTCTGCGTAACAATTATTTCCTCGTTCCACGCGTATAATCGTTGAATCGCATCCGAAGGATCGGCGGAAGGAACGGAATTTTTAACGCGATGTCAGCCGACGAGTTCGGATTGCTTTCGCGTCAGCCGTGGTTGCTGTTTAGCTTCCACACTCGGCGGATCGGTTCGTCGACTGGTTTCGATTCGAGTCGCAAGCAGAAGCGACGTATTTGCCCCGGCGATTTCCGTGGGAAATAAAATCGCGCGAGCTTTCAGGGAATCACTTCGCGCGGAATACGAATTACAGTTATTATAACTGTCGTGCCGCGAGGAATATCCATTGAAACGCGGCCGTGACGGGAGGGTAAGAGGAGAATTCGACACACGGCATTTGTACGGGATAAATTTATACAGATTTCATTCAGAGCGAGCCGCGCCGCGCCGCGCCGGTTCGACGTGAATTACGAAAGGAATGAAACGTCGGTCGTGCCGGAATCCGATAAACTTCGTTCGCGCGATACACATATGCGATCTCGTATTTGCGATCCAGTTGAAGCGTCACGCTACCCGAAATCGATTTCCGACCGATTCATCTAACGGTTACGTGGGATTTTTTCTCTCTGTCTCGCCGGCGTTCTTCCACTGTTTCCTCGACACGGCCGCCCCGCCGTTCCGGTCCCAACCGGTTCCCACTCCCCTTTTTCCTTCCCGTTTCACGTCAGATGACAGCCAATTTTTATCCCGGTGATTGCATTTGCAATTCCCATGCGAAACTCTCGTTCCTGGTCGCGTCTTTCGCACACCTCTGATCCGATCCTCAATTCTTTCGAACAGCCTCCACTTTTTGAAGCGGAAATATATTTCAACCCCGATACGACGAAAACACGACCCTCCGTTCCTGTCGCGCGACCATTTTTATATTATTGAACGCCGCGGCGACAATCAAACGCCGCGATTCGATTCAATCGTCTCGACGCGGGATAAGCAGTCCGCCGATTTTTCGGCTGTAATTTCGTGGTCGTTAAAGCGGGCAACGCGTTGGATGTTTGCACAGTGCTGGAAGAGATTGGGAACCCTTTCCGGCGGCAGAAGCGTCTCTAATTTTATGAAATGTGCAATTTTAGGTAGCATGTGCACTTTTCCGCCGATCGGAAATAATAATAGCAGATTTCGTGATCCGCGATGAGCGTATTACCGTTTTAGTGGGCACTGATTAAACTTGCAAAGTTATATGAACGATTTAACATCCTCTTCGCTATACGAGTACCGTAAAACTCTATCGAAATACTACAGAGACTTGGTGCGTAATAAATCTAAACCTACGGTTGGATACTCCGAGCCTTTACTACCATATTAAAACTAGGAGGTTCGAATCTATTGGATCATAAGAACGCATGTTACGGAGCCATAACTAGAGGATAGAGTTTATGCATTCGTGAGAGAAATTAGCAGTCAGAATACGGAACAGTGAAAACAATTGAAGGGAATACTGTTGCATTATTTCCAATTTACTAAATCTCTTGACAGTGAGAATACAGTTTTATTCTTTTCCTGTTTCTTGCAATTGAGATAAACCATTTTTAGTATGCATAAAGATCCGCTGTATGACCATTACCAATCCAATCGATTTATTGAAAACTGTTTCTCCGGATAAAACGGCGCCTTTGAGCTCAATGCAACCCTCGAAACACGAATGCAACGATTCCTTTCGTCACACGGTCCAACGAGCCTGATTCTCAGCGTTTTTCACAAACGCAGTCGGTAAACACAGTTCTCGCGAGTTACATTAATCGTCCGACCATTTTTCAATCGAAGCGTTTTACCGTCCTGTCTGCTGGAAAGCTATCGAAATTTTTCAAACAAAAGTTGCAGCAGTTTGCAGCTGCAAATAACAAAATGACGCACAGTAGAGCGCACGGCTTCGAAGACCGATTTGGTAAATCTTGTGCAAAATATAAAATATTGCTTCGTGAGATATATTTCAATCTCTTTTCTTTTATTCAGTCATGAAGCTTTATGCTTTTTTAAAAAAAGTTTGTTAAAACCGAGACAAAAGGTATTTCTTTGTCCATGTTTCTCGTGAGCGGAGTCGCAGAGAATATTTTTAGTCAGAAGTTTTTCTGGTTCAGAGGTCTTTCGAGGATTTGTATCATTTCTTGGACACCCTGTGTAAAGGGAATACTGTGCAGAGGTGGTGGAATTATGAACCAGTTGTTCGCCTTGAAAACGGATGTGGAATAATAGAACGATGGCCCGCAGGATTCGGCTCCGGCCGAAATCCGGCGTCAGATAAATCGTCTCCGTGGAAGAAGGGCGCGCCACCTACAGATTGCGGGGGTGTCGGAGCGGGGCCGTGTGAGACAGACCCACGTGGGATGTTTTTCTCGTGTTCAGGTGGCGTCGATGAATCTCCCGGAGTTGCCACGGGGCCGATAAGGTTCGCCCGGACCTAGCCAGCGAAAATGAGAGCGTTCGCGAGAGCGCACGAACGAGCCTCGTTTCTCGATAAATTTCGGAAAATCTTATCTGCCGGGACAAGGGGGATGCTCCGCGTGGCCGACTTGTAAAATGGATGAAGAACGGTATCCCCGGCGTGTATACACGGGCCTTCTCGCTCAATAAAGTTCGGCGTGCCTCGTCGAACCGGCACCGACCATAATAAAGACGAATCGTTGCGCGCCGGTAAAAGTTGCTAAGTGGAAATTTCACGGGCCATCACGGCCCACGCTATCCCCTTCGGATACCCTCTAAGGGGGATTCATGGAGTCCCGGAAAATGAAAACTAACGAGTACTATTCCCCTTCGCGCTACACAACGATCCTTGGATCTCGGAATTCTCGGAATTCTATTCCTGTTTGTGTTCCGTTCGGTCTCGGTGATTTTTAACGATTGCCACTTTATTCGAGATTTTGGCGAACTTAAACGTGGCTGGGTGCGTTGTTTAAATGTGGAAATGTGATAAACTTTCCCCGTCGAATGCGGGGAAAAGGAACACGTATTTTTATTTTAGGGAAATAGTTTTCTTCGTAGGAGACAGTTCTTTTGAACAACTATTTCGTCAAAAAGCTTTTAGCAACTTTCCTTTGGTAAATTTTCTTTAATGATTTTCTTTTTTAAAGTTTCTTCAATGATTCTCTTTGGTAAATTTTCTTTATTGATTTTCTTTGGTAAATTTTCTTTATTGATTTTCTTTGGTAAATTTTCTTTAATGATTTTTTTTTAAAGTTTCTTCAATGATTCTCTTTGGTAAATTTTCTTTATTGATTTTCTTTGGTAAACTTTCTTTATTCATTTTCTTTGGTATATTTTCTTCAATGACTTTCTTTGATATATTTTCTTTAATGATTTTTTTTTGGTAAATTTTCTTTATTCATTTTCTTTGGTATATTTTCTTTAATGATTTTCTTTGGTAAATTTTCTTCAATGATTCTCTTTGGTAAATTTTCTTCAATGACTCTCTTTGGTAAATTTTCTGTAATGATTTTTTTTGGTAAACTTTCTTTATTCATTTTCTTTGGTATATTTTTTCAATGTCTTTCTTTGGTATAGTTTCTTTAATGTTTTTTTTTGGTAAATTTTCTTTATTAATTTTCTTTGGTACATTTTCTTCGATGACTTTCTTTGGTATATTTTCCTTAATGATTTAAGTCGGTAAATGTTCTTTAAATTTATCTCTCGCTTTAATTTCCGAGGCGTCCTGTAAATCCCGTGCGAACAGTAAGCTTAATTAGTGGGGCTGTCAGCAAATAATAAAAGTCGGCCCGGTTGATCAAGCAAGTCCCTGCGAAAGTGAAGACCAAGTTAAACGTTCCCGGCTGGTTATCCACTGGTTGTAAAAGAATAATTGCGCATTGGACGTTACGTGATCCAAGTTTTACGAGCGTAGTTCCCGGACTGTAAACGCTCCGTTGTAAAATTTACAGCCGGGAAACACCGTTGTTGAGCGAAGCTTGAAGATATCACACGCCTCGCGTCGTATCTTTCATGCCTGACCAACATCGGTCTATTCTACTAACTACTGTTTGGTCTAAGGAAATCTGAGTGCAAGCAAAATTCCACTGAGAATCTTATACGCTAAAATAATTGTTCTTGCAACAGCGCGTTGCAATTAAAGAATTTATGAGCAATTAACCCTCGCCGAGTTTACTCGAGCTGCTATTTTATTATTTAATAAACCGCGGCTGTAATTTGCTAGACACGTCGAAGATCAGTAAGTGTTACATTAAAACTTTCCATATTTAATGAAAATTAACACAGTATAGTTATACAGGGTGTTTCAACTGAAAAAGACTAAGTTATTATTTTTTCTAGCTATAATTATACTAAAAGTGCTTACGAAATCGGGAGTTTTATTTGTAACGATTGTTTTAATTAATCGTGGAAATATTATAAAAATTTACTATATTGTTTACTGTCTAATATCTTAAAGAATTTATGAGCAATTAATCTTCACCGAGTTTACTCGAGCTGCTACTTTATTATTTAATAAACCGCGGCTGTAATTTGCTAGACACATCGAAGATCAGTAAGTGTTACATTAAATCTTTCCATATTTAATGAAAATTAACACAGTATAGTTATACAGGGTATTTCAACTGAAAAGGACTAGGTTATTATTTTCTCTAACAATAATTCTACCAAAAGTGCTTACGAAATCGAGAGTTTTATTTGTAACGATTGTTTTAATCAATCGAGGAAATATTATAAAAATTTACTGTATTGTTTACTGTCTAATATCTCTTTCATGAAAATAAAATCTTTGTTCTCATCTATAATGCATGTTAATCGAGTAGAATTCTGTTTGAAATATTGCCAACAATAGCGACTCGTTAAAAGTGGGTAAGTAAGCATCGGAACTACACGAGAACCATAATTGATTTTTAATGGCAGCAGCACTCGCGCAAAATGCCGCGGACTGAAAATCCAGAAAACGAGTAAACAGAGTTCGACGGAATATGAAAATAAAACGTGGCGGCGCCAAGATCAATATTTTATCCCCGAGAAAAACGAATGGTTCCACTCGATCCCGAGCAATCCAGATCCGACTCGAGTGGACCGGTTTAAGCAGTTCGTGGCTGTTTGCATTTTAATATCGCGGCCGTGGAGATGCACGGTGTCAGTGCAACAGGTGACGCGATTCGAAATTGTCAACGTTTCGTCTGACGATAAAATCGGATCGTAGTTCACGCGCTGCGCCCTTCC